>JAODUP010000013.1:1025000-1227500 GCA_025642065.1 Paralvinella palmiformis | reverse complement strand
GACAAATATCTCTAATAACAGTTGTTAATAATGATTATAATACAGAGCCTTTATCAGTCAAATTCGCAGTACAGTGTAACCTCAACGTGTAATCCGTAAGGCAGTTATAAACGCTGAAGATGACCCTTAAAGAGACATAGACAGATTTAGACATTAAGATATGACTTAGTTTTCCTTCGTCAAACCAGTTCCATAAAGTGAAGCTAATACCAAAATAAAAATCCCTTAAGCCGAGAGACAGGTACCCGGAACAGTACCCGGCTGACTGGACTCAGCATCAGTGTCATTAATAGACTCATAAATTGATATTAAAATTTTGAAATAAATAGGCTATAATAAATCTCAGCGGCAGTCCATGTTTAGCAATCTTCACAATACTCCATTGTATACGCAGACACAAACGTTCGGTTATGTATCTCACACATCAAAGTTCGGTAACATTCGACTGTTGTCGGCAAGAGTCGGAAATATTCGGCCTCCTGTCAGACATCCAGGTCAAATAAGTGGTAACCGTTTATGGCAACAAAACGTACGCCATTAACTCTCTTAATGAGCATAAAATGGCGTGTAAAATGTGATTTATCAACCGATGACGCTTCGCCATAACTTTGAAATTATTTCCAAATCGAACTCTGCCGACGTTTCTGGGAGTAATTAGTAAAGAATTGGCCAGAGGGCGTGACCAGCGGCGTAAAGAGCTGACAGGAACGTCACCATGAAAACAACAGATTTGTACGTAAATATATGAAATAACCGGATATATGTGTTGAAGGTGTGTAATTATCATTAATTATCGAGAAGTCACATACTTCCTGAAGAGGAAGAAAAAAGGTTACATCATTTTAAGCACCGTTTGATTAGGCATAGATATCGTTTTGACAGCAACGCCTAATACACACGCAACTAGATACAGCAAAGTGTTGTTTCATATCGAAGTTCACTGCGTTAGCGCATGGAATTGTTCGAATGTTCCATTTGACCATCCCAGTTTAACAACCACCGTTCAGTCCCCACCCGTTGTGACAGGAAAAACAATATGTGAACATTCACTGAAACAATTATTAGTTAGTTTCCCTGACCAAAAAAAGCCCGACAAAAACCGAACTGTTTACTAAATCATATCAGTCCACGTTAGAAACATCTGTTATAGTATGAGAATCATGCACCCTCTTCCTCAACCGTAAAATATCAGATGACTATTGCAGATAATAATCTGTAAAGATTGTGTAGTTCTAACTAGAAAATGAACACCAAAAACATCGAAATAATCGGCCCACCTAAAAGAGCTATTCGAGTTCGAGTTAAGTGTTTATTAAAATTTTCCAAAGCCTCTTTACATATGTTAATGTAAGTTTTAATCTGACAGATGCCGACGTCAGTTCGACTTTATAAAATGTCAGACAACAATGTAACATGCTGATTCTTGAATATAATATAATATACTTCTGACAGGTATGTAGACCTCTACAGCTAAGCTGACTAAGGTATGTGGAGACTGAGTGGACTCTGGTATGTGGATACTGAGTAGACTCAGGTATCTGGAGACTGGGTGGACTCTGGTATGTGGATACTGAGTAGACTCATGTATGTGGAGACTGGGTGGACTCTGGTATGTGGAGTCTGAGTACACTCAGGTATGTGGAGGCTGGGTGGACTCTGGTATGTGGAGTCTGAGTAGACTCAGGTATGTGGAGGCTGGGTGGACTCTGGTGTGTGGAGTCTGAGTAAACTCAGCTATGTGGAGACTGGGTGGACTCTGGTATGTGGAGTCTGAGTGAAATTAGGTATGTGAAAGCTAAATGGACTAAGATATGTGAAGGATGTATGGACTGGGTTATGTGGAGGCTGAATGGACTGAGATATGTGGAGATATGTGAATTTGTCAAAAGTAATGATGGCAACAAAAGAACACGAACATAGGTAAACATTGTACAACAACAACAGTAACAACACCAATAATAACAACAATAATAACAACAATAATAATATTAATAACAATATCAACAACAATAACAATAACAGCGATGATGAATATGATGAATATGATAATAAATTATGTTCTTCCCAAGCAGCTGATCCCGAACGGAACACGCAATCCGCCTTACATCATTACTACCATAATCAAAATCAGGATCCGTTATGGAAAAGATGAACAAAAATGCTTGGCAACACAACTAGTAAACAACATCCTGGATCGGATAACTGTGTTTGATTCCTTAACTGTTCCGGATTTATAAAACGAGGACAGCGAATTATTCTCAATATACAGGAGACGCCATCTGGTGAAGACAAATCTAGACACGTGACCTCTCACAGTGCTAGTTTATATAGTACTGTAAAAGCAAGCCTTCTGATTTAAACTGAGTTCGCACCAATTTTTTCTTTTCTTTCTTTTTATTATTATTAAGAGACAATCATATTTTCTAAATTTTCCTCCCCTTCAGCCCCCTTCTCCAGTTTATTAAAACACAATCATATTTGTGGCAGACTTATAATCTGTCATTCTGAGAATTGGCAGAAGCTTTGTTGATGTTAGGTCTAGATGTCAACACTGGCTGAAGTCTGAAGTGTGGATTTAGTAATAGAAATGGCGAGAGAGATGGTGTGTGTGTGTGTGTGTGTGTGTGTGTGTGTGTGTGTGTGTGTGTGTGTGTGTGTGTGGTGGTGCGTGCGTGTGTGCGTGCGTGCGAGAGAGAGAGAGAGAGAGATGTTAGCTCACTGTGTCTTAAGCCTCTGTAAAGTCAACGACATCAGCCTGAAGTGGCTGAGGTGTTAGATGGATGACGACCCAGATGTATTTAGATTTATTTAAGGGAAGTCCGCGCTGTGGCTTGGAGTTACTAGAAGGCAAACTTAGCGTCAGACATAGGCAAGGTGAGACATGGGTATTACACAGGTGTGTACACAAATATACATGCATGCACTCACGCACACACACGCGCGCGCGCACACACACACACACACGCACACATATATATATATATATATATATATATATATATATAGAACAGATTAGGTGTGCCATGTTCTTGATTATTAGGAGATCACAAAAACGATATCCAGATTTTAGCATCTACCAGTAAGGATCCAGGATAATGCTTACAGGCATACACCAGGTGCGCCATCGGGATCTGTTGTGCTTAGAAACTGGCAAATCTGTCTGGATACTAATATCCGGCGAAGCTTTAACAACTGCCGGTATAAAACCTGGAATGACTTACCTGTAATAAGCCAGAACCTATATCACGGTATCGAGGGAAGTGTTTTGTACAGGTATTAGTTGATTATGGATGGATATTGCGAGGATCTGTTCCGTGTTTATCTGACTTCATGATGGAATTGTACTTTAATAATGTTCGACATTTCCTCGTCTGTTTAACAGTAAGATACCTTCAAACTGGCCGTGGATCATTTGTGAGGCAGCTGCATCAATTTGTTTTTGGGGATCAAAGTGTACTGACCGAAGCCCATATACTTACAGGTCTGTTTTACTAAGCCTGTTTGTTTGTTTATCGTTTGTGTTACGGCGCTGATTGGTCGACGGAGATGATGGCGGATGTGACGTCACCTGTGGATTATGTGACGAAGCATGCGTGGAAATGGAGATATTTATGGTGATCAATTGTAATGAACTTCAAATTGTATTGATATTTAATGGGAGTGAGGTATGAGAAGGAAAAGGGGTGGGTGGGAAATGGATATAGAGAGTGAGATATTAAAAGTAAGTGAATCTCGGCTGATGTCACCTCAAACGTATGACCGATGGGCTACGGTAAGATAATCCAGACGAAGCATTGCAATGCTGAATGAAACATTCCACAAATACCAGTAAAACTTGGATTTGATGTGTTGGCAATTGGGCCACAGGTAGAGAGATAGAAGACAAGATACAGAGAGCGAGAGACCGGCGAGAGAGAGAGAGAGAGAGAGAGAGAGAGAGAGAGCGCGTCCAGGATCATGTTTCAGTTAGACCATGTAACAAATCATCCCATGTTTTCTGGCTGTGATAGATGACACCGGATATAATTAGCCAATTACCGACATCCGTGTCTTGGATCCGTAAATAGTGTTCCTCGACGCGGAGACAGCGCACTGTTGGCATCTCACGCCAGTAGGGCGACAACAAAACACGCATCAGCTACATCTTAAAACACCTGCCTTTCCGCATTTGTCTGTATGTACGTGTGTGCGTGAATGTCCTGAAGCGGTTGTTAATGTCACGCGTAAATCACCGGCATGCTGTTCTTCGACACTATAAGACTGTCTCAGTGTGGACATCGTAATACAAAAGAACACAAAAGAGTCAAATCGGCAACGAGAAAGACTGGGCGAGGACAAAGACCAACATCTCCAAACATAAGAGGTTATCACCCAGAACATCACTAGGCTGGCCTCGTGGTCCGTGTCTAGTGTGGTACTACCCCCGGAGACCAATAACACGTACGGCTAGTGTTTATACACCTGGCGGGCGTGTTGAGGATTACGTTCTACAGTTAGCCCATAGCCAACTGCTCCCGCCTGAAGAGTTGTTGACGGAGTGTGACATTAACAAATCCACTTCGTGCCAGACATCTTCGAACCTGGGACGGCTTATGGCAAGAGTTGACACATTACCCACGGAGCTGGCTAGCTGGCTGACTAACCGTCTGTCTGTCTGTCTGTTTCTTTCTCTTTCTGCGTGTGTGTGTGCTTGTCTGTCTATCTGGCTGTCTACTGGCCTAGGACAATGAAAGATGAACATGGGATGGCCACCATCACGTTGTCTTCCTTCATTAGTCTGGTTGGCGTCTGACAGTGATTGGTTGATGTGTCAAACATATAAACAAAAACTAGCAACCTACCGTTTGACACAATTAGATCACGTTTTATGCTATTTTAATTATTTAAGGTCACCATCACATTAGTCAATGGCGGCGATAAAACGAATGAGACCACATCTGACCCATTACGGCTTCTATTCTCTCGACTCGGCGCTCATATGGAGGCATTTCGTGTCGATGTGATATGTTGGAAGATGATTTGCAAAAAGCCATCCATTTGTTGAACTTGACACTGGATCCCAGCTGATTTCGTTCTTCTGGAACTGACTCGACGTCAGTGTGGTCCTCATCGTAGACGGATGGTGAATGATGCGCTACCTCGTCTAATACTGGAGTATTCTGGATATTAAACGCCGGACTTGCGCCTCTCATCTTTTAGGCAACTGCACGCAGCCTTCGTATCTGAATTTTTTTATCACGCTGCGCCTCGGCAGCGGACGCATTATGTTCTGGATAGAATCCCCATATCTGGCTATTCCATCTCACTTCAAGGAAATCCGACTTCTGTATGTGTGACGTCTTCCTGTGATGTACGTATCCATACACCGCCAGACTTCTGACGAAGCCAGATGACGTACTAACAAACCTGGATCTTCTTCGCCGGGAACCTAGTCAGCTGCTCTGCGGACTTCTGCATCCAGAGGGGAGAAGTATCCCGCTTCATTAATGCCTCCCACGACACACACCCATACATCCCTCGCTCGTCAATAAACGCCTTAATAAGAAATGCTTTGACTAATTACCAACATAAACTGTCTCACCGCAACTTATAAAGTCATTGATACATAATTACCACGCGTCGAGATTGGAAGTAGGGAGAAACAATTGACAGCTCGAGGGTGTGTGACTGGGTAGGATTTAATCCGGATTTCTCGTACCAGGATATAATTCTTTTGTTGTTTCGGGGGGATTTTTTCTCTCTAACATTTCACTACGAGCGGAACAGCGAGGCTATTGTTTTCTTGAAGTGTGCCCTCGTCTAGATTGCTTCATCGTTCGCCCGATTGGAGTTTGATGTGCCTCGATAGTTCTCTCCCGCTGTGTTTTGGCCATCATCGTGAAAGATGATGATGATGATGATGATGATGATGATGATGATGACAATAATGGTGACGATTACGACGATGATGATGGTGGTGTTGGTGGTGATGAGGGGATACAAGCGGCAGTTTTTGATAGCTTCGTCGCTGCCATGTTGGCGCCGCGTGTGCGCATGCGTCGTCATGGCACTTGTATCAGGTAAGTGGGCGATAAAAAGCAGCATTCACCGATGGCCATTGACTGTCACGGCTCGGGCCGTGTTTCTATCCCTCGGGCAATAGTCTGGTTGGGTGGGGGGTAGGTGGGTGGTGGGTCATCGCGGTCCAGGAACAAAGGAGGCCTTTGTCCCTGGCCTTTTAATTGTATGATTCCTCATATCCTTGGCCAATTGACTGCTAGCCGGCGGAATACTAGACGATAATAACAACGAAATGACCACAGTCACGTGACTCAATCATGGCCGACCAGACCAGCTGACACACTTGATTACCGTGGTAACGGAGTTTGTTTCAAGCGACGTTTTAATTTCCTCTTTCGCGTGAATGGATTTATGTTTTCTTTGGCCTTTGGAGCTTTGTTAAGTTTTAATTGATGAGTGATTAGTTCATTGATTGATTAATAGATTGATTGATTAAGTGATTGTGTGAGTGGGTGAGTGAGTGAGTGAGTGTGTGTGTGTTAGTGTTTTTTTAGGCTTGGCAATGGCCACACCTGTGACAAATGCCTCGTGAAATGAAATGATTAGATGTGACATCCTGCGGAGATGTAAACACTGGGATTAAAAACATTACCTGGACACTTGCAGTGCCGTGCGTTATCACCTGCGCTTTACTAGGACAGGAGTGAGTGAGTCAGCGAGTGAATGACTCACTATGGCTTAGCCAAACTTCGGCACAAAAATGTCATTGAAAGTTCTCCCGTCTTCAGTTGCCTCCTTTGAAGGATAGAATGTTAGGCTTACAGTGGGTCACACCTATTTCCTGAACACTCTGGGGGAGGAGGGAGCGTTTATTGAGTTTGAATCTATTCAAGTAGGATTAGAGGACGCTCGGGGGGTAGTGTTTCAGAAGTTGAATTAGGAAGCGGGGTGAGTGGTGAGTGAGTGAGTGAGTGAGTGAGTGAGTGAGTGAGTGAGTGAGTGAGTGAGTGAGTGAGTGAGTGAGTGAGTGAGTGAGTGAGTGAGTGAGTGAGTGGTGGTGAGTGAGTGAGTGAGTGAGTGAGTGAGTGAGTGAGTGAGTGAGTGAGTGAGTGAGTGAGTGAGTGAGTGAGTGAGTGAGTGAGTGAGTGAGTGAGTGAGTGAGTGAGTGAGTGAGTGAGTGAGTGAGTGAGTGAGTGAGTGAGTGACACAATCCCACCCTGCTTCACGCCATTTGAGACGGAACATATTATTGACAAAGATGAACCCCATTGAATACGTATGCTCTGGTTTGTGTAAAATAGAATCAGAAAACGTAACATTAATGGACATAACTGACGCTTTAGAAACAAACGGAATAGTTTTACATAATTTACTCTGTCAAATTCTCTACTGGCCTCCAAGAGAGTGATATAAACATTTGTATCATTGTTTTTGGTAATATTGAACAATTTCATTAACAGCAAATATACACTGTGTTGTTTTATGCGACTTCTTAAACCCAAATTGCATATCAGAAGTACTAAAAACATCATGATACTTAAGCAGGATGAGGTCATCCAAAACCTTACCGAGAATGCTGCCCAGAGCAATCACTCGGTAGTTGTCAGACACATTTATTGGTTTGCGCTTATTTGTTTTTTAATCGGAACAAAAGTGAACAATCTAAAATCTATAGGTGCAAATCCATGAGATATCATGAGATTGAATAAAGTAGTAATATAGTCACGAACTTTACGAGTACCATTGGAAACGTGATCCGTTGTACATCCTGACACGCCACCGGATTTAACAGGTTTCAGGAAAAAAATAGACGAATTAATATCATCAGTGATAAATGACGCTGCGCAGCGACCAACCGTATTACCAATGTCAAGTTTTGTCTCTTCCAACAGTACTGCCATTTTGTGAGAATCAAATGACACACAATGGTATAATGACTTATTTTCCATGGAATATATCAGCAATATTAGAACCACCCTGAATGCCATCTACTGTATTTGGCATAGTATTATGATGACAAAGAATTCGTTTAATCTCAGCTCAGAAACCTGTGCCCGATAAATCTTCAGATATACGTTTAGCACTTATGTATTCCTTGTTTCGCTTAATAATTTTCAACATGTAATGATACCCCCATCTAGTTTTCCGTTGTATATCAACAAGTACATTAGAAGACGGATTACCATTGTCTTTCCATAATTTGTTTTGTTCCAAAATATTGCATTTTCCTTATATCTGCTTATATATATATATATATATATATATATATATACGCGCACACGCACACAGCCAAACACACATACACGCACGCACACACACCGTTAATATCTAGCATTGTCCAGTACACCTGGCTGTCAGCTGTCACTCACCTGTCACCGTGACATATGAAACGCGGCCATATCCCATTTAACTACCCAACAACACCTCATTCAAGTCGCCACACTGACATCCCATAATAGTCATGGTCATCGTGACAATAGTTAGCGTCTGCTCATCTTTTGTCAATACATCAATTTACCACTTAGAACACTCCCTACCAACTGATAATAACCCCCCCCCCCCTATGGAGCTCATCTACCTAAAAGTATAAGAAACACCCCCACTCCTGTAATTTAAAAAATTTCCCATTTTCTCCCGTACCCAGCCTCGTGCCTTGAGCAAGCCTGGTTCTAGTGACAAATTAGTATGATTATAATTCGGCAGATGGCTCTGTATGTCGGCTGACAGGACTATGGGAGATAGCTAAAGATGGTTTTTATCTGCCTCTTTCTGGTCCCTCTATCTCCTAGATTTGATTGTCGGTGTCACCCCCAAAATGGTGCTGTCAGCTGTACATGTCGGTGTCTAGTTCAACTGTTTTACGTCGAGACAATGTCGTCAGTTTGAGCTCAAAGACAAGATGTTTGTTACTGGAATAGGAATCGTGGTCGAATGGTTTGTGAGGGGGGGAGGATGTGGAGGTGAAGACTGATTTTTAGATGTATCGTTTTATACCGCGATGTGTTTATATTGAATTACCTGGAATGTTTAATGGCCAGCTTTTATCGGTGTGTGCGTGTGCGTGTGTGCGTGTGTGCGTGCGTACATGGCACGCGCGAGCGCGCACGTGTGCAGACAAACAGAGAGAGAGAGAGAGAGCATTTGACGTATACTCCATAAGGACAGGTTTTAATGTGACATTAAAACATGTCTTCACTATGATAACGACATTGATAATTAAATCATCAAGATGGTAGTAAATAGAGTGATAGTTAACTTGATATAAACCTTTGTCTAAATGATACCAAATCCTAACCCATCAACATTTATCTCGATCTATTAGAGATAATGACACATTTTGACACTAATTCTAACTAAGACCTCCCCGATCTGACTTCGTATTAGCTGCTCTACTAGCCAACCGTGACGGGGAATCCCTCAAGTCCGTGGTCAGTTAGCGTTATTACGTCATTAGAGAATTCCCCGATGTATTTTCCGAGATATATATATATATATATATATATATCCCTGTCACTCATTCACTCAACCAACCACTCACTCACTCAATCAATCAATCAATCAACCAACCTTTCAGTATATATCTCACACTATCTCAGTATCTATTTATGTGTTTATCCATCTGTCTATGTATATGTATGTCTACCTGTCTACGTATATGTGTCTATCTGTCTATATATTCTCGTTTATATATATATATATATATATATATATATATATATATATATATATATATATATATATATATATATCTTCGTTGTATCGTTCGTTTACTTGTCTGTTTCTACAAGTCCCGCAATTCCTCGCTGACGTTGCCCACACTACAACAAAGACGTCGACGACATCATGATGACGTCACCACGTTACCACGACATCAGCCGAACACCTCCCCAAAACGTCATTTGACCTATAACTAACCTAGATGTCGCCACCTGAGCTGATAATGTCATCTATTGTCCGAGAAGAACATTCCCAAAACAAAGAGACCTCATCTCAGTTGTTTATATTATTGTCAGGTATTCCTTGCTATTGTCAGGTATTATTACTTGGTTACCAACACCAGCCTGGGAGACGGCTATCTCCAGTTGTTCCTCATCCACCCACTCACCCACCCACCCATCCACCCATCCATTCTGTCGACTCAGTGACGCTGGCACAGGTGTATATATTAAGGTT
This sequence comes from Paralvinella palmiformis, assembly GCA_025642065.1. Classification (NCBI taxonomy): domain Eukaryota; kingdom Metazoa; phylum Annelida; class Polychaeta; order Terebellida; family Alvinellidae; genus Paralvinella; species Paralvinella palmiformis. The sequence goes on along the minus strand of JAODUP010000013.1, from coordinate 1,217,327 downwards.
ATCACTGTTTGATATCGGAATCAGCCTCAATTTTTCTGTCCGTGTCACATCAAAACATAAACAAAAATCAAAATTAAAAATTGTTCTGAGTCATTAAATGTCAGAAATATATCTTGTAAATGATATGATTACTACTACCACTACTACTACTACTACATTACACTAATAATAATAATAATATTATTATTATTATTATTATTATTATTATTATTATTATTATTATTATTATTATTATGTATAATCAATAAATTGCCTTTGCTTGAGGGATTAAATTTGACAGGTAATAATATAAGGTATGTTGAAATTGATTAGAAATATCCAATAATGTGATTGTTTGGTTTAACATCGGCGCTACATCGGCTTTAGTTACACCAAGGACAGCTGGCTAAGGGGGGGGGGATACAATCAGGGATATGATAGTAATGGGTGATAGCATTTAACTTCTGGATGCCCCCCTCCCCCATTCACTTGGGATGTTTGAAATATTCTAGCATCTATACGTATCTATATTAAAACCGAATATTTAAATAAAAGCACACTTATAATTTGAAAGAGACCAGAGGGGCAGCCGTTTTCTTACAGGTTTTTCAGAGGGAGGGAACGGGGGGGGGGGAGTTTTCCGGAGACATGTATATAAGTGGTCCTTGAATCTTGATATGTTGTATTTTCTCTCACCCGACATTGTTTTTCCACCTCCAAGATCCGGAATTTTTTCTGCTATTGTTATATATACATAGGCAAAGCCCGTATATTACGCACGGCGAACCAGGGTGACCACCTTTGGCCTCACACTAGATCCAGTGACTTGGTTTGTCCAATTATAAAACATTGTATGTTGTTATCCATGATTGTGTGAGGTATTCTCAGGTAATATGTTGCTGAGTCAGAGACATGTGGTCTGAAACCTGAGTTATTGTCTGATCCAGAAGACAGATGTTTTGTTGGGGATGGGGGGGGGGGTACTATATAACAATGGTTGATGATGATGTCTATCTATCTACACTGGGGGTTAGGTAGTTTATGGACGTGGGGTATTTTATAGGGATGGCGTTTGAAACTCGGAGATTGGGTCTTGATACACGAGATGAGAGATATCTACTTAACTCCGTTATCACACATTGGCAAAAGATAAAAGGTGTGAGTGCGCGCGAGCGCTCGTGTGTGTGTGTGTGTGTGTGTGTGTAATATATATGTCCTTGCTCCTTATACACTTTCCCTCTTCCAATGGTTCTGTTGTTAGTTTATTCAGCTGTCCGCTCATCTTCATAATTTATGCACTAGTTAAGTGTTGACCTGACCCAGTTCTAACTTATCCCCCATTGGCTCACTAAAGTCTACGTACGTGTCTCTTGTTTGCTGACACATGACGCCGACTTAGCTCGATTTCATAAATTTTCCGCCATCAAAGTTGCTCCACTTTTTTACCAATTGTCACACCGGCTCCTCCCCCCGTCCTAGCCAATTATGCATGAATGAAAATGAGATTATGATGGGGGAGTTGGAGCCATTACATTTCTGGGACACAGACGCCTGGAAGAGTGGTTCATGTTTATTCAACTGTGAAAATGCTTACTGATGTGCGTATTGGGGCGTGCGTGCGTGTACGTGCGTGTGTGTGTCCGTGTACCTACCCGCCCCCCCCCCTTCATTTTATGGCTGGGAGTCTACTGACCAGAAACGTCTCGTAAACCATCACACGTCTTCGTTTTAATTTAATAAAGCAAAACTTTGACAATTAGAATCTTCGTCACAAAATTACTGCCCAACAACTTCTATTAGCTTTTTAATTCTATTTACACACTGGAAGTAAATATTATCTAGACAGGGAACTCGTTTTAGCAACAACGACGACCACAACAACAACAACTAAAAAATAATTAATCTTTCTCTTCGCAAATTAATTTCCTGTTATCTTCATTTGTCATTTCGTATTAGGTCAGTATTCTTACCAACATCCAGTCATTTACAATAACAACTGAGTTCAGTTGCTTAGCCTTGATGATGGCAATGAACGATTGGGGGGAGGGCGTCTGCCAAGGGACACAAATCCTACAAACACAGGTATGAACCGGATTTGAACATGTGGCCTAGACCCACAACAACTAAAGAACTCCTCAGTCCCAGAGATCAATGGGTTAAAAAGACGGCAGCTTACTGCGTCCATGCCATTGTCTCAAATATGTAGCTGCGCATCACAAGTGATACATCTGTATTTATGTTTCAAGACATTATAAGACCATCTACTCAATGACATATACAGACAGACAGACAGACAGACAGACAGACAGACAGACAGACATCAGACAGACAGATAGACAGACAGACAACAAGACAGACAGACAGACATTTCATACTATTAATGGACCAAGGAAATATAGAAAGATGAGAGGTTAGCTGATAGATAGACAGATAGATATATAGATAGGTAGATAAAATAGATAGATAGTTAGATAGATTAGATAGATAGATTGATAGACAGCAAATGGTCATCAGGATCAGATTTCATTGTAAAGTTGATAAAAATGTAAATGAGGGGCATTATGTCCTTATGTAAGATGAGAAATTGCACCAATTAGTAAAATTCTCCCAGTACACGGTAATCACCGAATATTTTATCATAATTATTAATTAGTTAACAATGCTGATAGTTTTCAGTTTATAACAAGGTATCAACCGAAATTGGACATAAAAGATCAATAATATCGACTTTGATTTTGCCACGTCACATCACCTGATTCCCATGTTCTAATTTTTCTCATGCCAAAGCCTGTGTACCGTAAAGGCGCTTTACGGTATTGTTATCCCTGACTCAGGCCTGTTTCAATCCAACACACACCTCAACTACCAAGGAAGCATACAACGTATGTTGCCATCATAGGCGCACATCGTTACTCAGACACATAACCATCACGATCTGTGAGATTCTCATTTCTGTCTGCATTGCAGCTCCGGTGCCTCGAACCCGTGACACTTCGGTTAGGAGTTCCACGCTGTGGTTTACATAATGACCGAATTATTGTTGAGATAATTGTCTTAGATCGATTTTCGTGTCCTGGAATATTCCACTATTTTCTGCAAATTCAAGAAGAACCCACATGTTCTAGAATAAGATTCAAAAACGCAGTCGGAAAATTTCAAGAATTGCCGAAACTAACTAAAAACTTATACAAAATTATCTTTGTATTTCACGTGCCGCTAATTGTTTATTTCGGATTATTTATAATGTTGTAATTCGTTCTTTAGAATACTGTGTAGTTCGAGTTGGTCGTCACGCTCCGCCGACGCCCAAACAACCGGCTAACTCCTGACCTGACCTTTAACCCGACCTCGTTGTGGAGACGCCTCCCAGTGCAGTGGGTGACGATTAACTATTTGCCATAAGCGGCCGAAGTCGAAGAGAGAGAGCTTCTAAAACAAACACACGAGACCGGGAATCGATGCTCTCTCGCCATTCACCAATTTTCCATCAATCTGCCGTCAATTGCTCCATTAAACATCTTTTGTGTATTGGTCGATGTCTGCTCAAAGCATGACAAAATGGATACCGGTTCAATATTTATTTTCCATCATGGCGCCGAGTGTTGCGTTACGAGACGATGATATAAGAATGAGTTATCGCTCTTTGGTGTCTGTCTGTCTGTCTGTTTGTCTGTCTCTCTGTCTCTCTGTCTGTCTGTCTGTCTGTCTCTATCAAACATTTTTTTATATTTGTATTGCCTATATCTGGATATCTAAAACAACTCAATTGACACAGGAGTATCTAAGATCCATCTTCCGGGACACAAAACATTTATCTTAAAATAATCATCAGTTGTGTATATTATTTCTTTTCGGGATGACCACATCTATACTAACTACGCGATTTATAACATATGTTGTATGAGAATATAAAAACTTCTCATCCGTGTAATCTTCACAATATCATAGAGGCAGAGATTACTGGACCTGGCTAGTAATTATAAAAATAGCCTATAATTAGATAAATATACTTATATGACCTTCGCTCACTAATAAGTATATAATAAGGACACGTCAGTTAAAACACTATTATACGTTGTGTTTATTCTGGCAATAACATCGATAATATACGTTTATCATAACGAGATTTAGATTTTATGATAAAATGTATAAATGGGCGATTATGGGCTAACGACCTAGAAAGGTCATTTCGTGTCGCCATCTTTTGGTGACCTCATACACGTATAAGAGTGACTTCATCCAGTGATAAAATCTGATTATAGAGAAAAATGGCAGAACTTAGACATCTTGTGTAATTGTTATGGGATTATCTAATTGGAACATAATGCGTTCTGGCGAATTTCCACCAGAAATGATAACATTCTGGATTTGAGTGATATTTCTGAAACGAGTGTCCTTTGTATTTAGCTGAACATTTTTATAAATTAATAAAAATGCCTCCTTTTACGAGTAACTTCTTGGTGTGTCTTTTATATCGTCAAAATGTGACCCCGACACAGTGTCATTTTGCTTCTGCCGCGGTACACACGTACAGCAAAATCTATATTGGGAGATCACCCCGAGAACTGCATAATGTGTTCGCTAAAAGCAGGCGGTCTTATCTTACAGTTTCAAGTGTCACCTAAAACGCGAGAAAACTGCAATAGCGGAAGTTATTCGCACATTGTGCTCCTACATCGAGGAGTTATCTCCGTCTGAGGGATGTTTCAGCTGGTAGTCTTACTTCCCTATGGGGATCGACCATCCCTCTGGCCAGTACTGAAGGTAATCAGAGCACTCACCCACCAGTTCACCCGAACACCCAACCAACCATCCAATCACCCATTCACTGATGCACTCACTCGCTCACTCGGTCGATCAAACACCTATCGATCAAACGACTATAATCCTATGAGTCAACCTTTGGTATGACTAGAAGACGATGGATGACTAGATGACCTTATTAGTCGGGATGGTTAATGATGTCTAATTAACTTAATTAAACAGACCGATACAGATAAGCTTATAACACCTTATGTAGGAAGGAGAATTTTATATTTAATCCTGCATTTATGTCGGAAGCCAATAGAGCTCCTTCTGGATCAGTGGTACCAGGGTTGTGTCATTGTGGCTGAACAAGTAGCGCGCTTGCTCACAGATGTCTAAGACCTAGGTTCAAACCTAGCGCCCATTTAGAACAGTGGCCGTACAACCATTTTTATTCTCGTTTGTTATAATGACTCTAGTTGTAATATACTGTATACTAAACCTAGTTAGTCGAAGCTGTAACAATAAAACTTTGATATGATGAAGGTATGGATCACTCTTTTATATCAATCTGATGAAAGAAACGGCCACATCTTACACAAGAATCTTGTGTTGATAAATGATACCTGTAATCTACCAGTGATATGATAGTTCATTAACATATTCAAATTACGCTGCTAGGTTCCTCACTTATCAATAAGACCCAACTACACTGCTAGGTTCCTCACCCATGACAATGACCACATTGCTAGGTTACTCACCTATGATTAAGACCACATTGCTAGATTCCTCACCTATAATTAATACCACATTACTAGGTTCCTCACTTATAATTAAGACCACAAGTTACTCACGTATATTAACTACGAGCTATGATGTCTCCTGTATAATTGTAAATCCATAGAAAATTACAATTCTATATATAACGCCACCACTCGATATATTAATAATTCTATTGTTCGTTAACTCCTGTATTTAGAAAATAGAACTTCCGGAGGGGAGCTGCTGTGGTTCTGTGCGTGTGTGCGCGCGTGCGTGGGTGCGTACGTGGGTGCGTGAGCGCGCGCGTGCTCGCGCGTGTTCAGTGGAGGGTCACTCGGTGCATTGGTTAAAGAACAATCCATATCAATTAATTCATTTAAAACTAGATCTAAATTACATTACCGTAGTATACAGTAAACAAGGTTATTACATAATAATTACAGTATGGTGTTGTGCCGAAGATAATACTATCTGTACAAGGTGCAACGGTTATGATTGTGTATCATCTATACATGTAGCATGGACTTCATTGAGAAAATTATCGGAGTCGTGACTAATTAGTGTGTTATATATTCAGACAGATATAATGATGATGATGATGATGATGATGATGATGATGATGGGAGCTTAATAATGACTTACGCAATGCTGCTTTATTCTGTCACTAGACGATTTCATTGACTTGGAATTATTCTCGTTTTCTGGCAAATCAAACCAAAAGTTTGGACATTGATGAGTTAAGGTTCTCGCTGTACTCCGTGGCCTAACCGGTAGCGCGGTTGGCCACGGATCTATAGCACCCGGTTTCAAACACCGGCCGGGCTATGTCAGAAGGGTGTTTCATCTTTCACTTCGCCTCATTACCATTGGAAGTCGCCCGTCCCATTTAGCCTGCCGTGTACACAAACGTGGCCGTAAAACATCAACCTTTGTCTAGCCATGATACGAGGACCACGTGATGACTGGATATAACGAACTTATTTGTGAATACCGCTTCTAATGGAGTGCATAAAATACCCAACTGTTTAAACAAAAGGTGCAGCTGTCGGCGTATTGTTTGTAGCATTATTTATATTTGTGATTAATTTCTTTCGTAATATTTCAAGTTTGTGTAGTCTGTATTGATAAGCTGTTCCCGTTAGCATTATGCCATGATTAAGATGAGCTGGGATAAGACTGTAATATTATGATAGTAGACTATAGCCAGACGAGTATCCGTATGATTCACTACATACCCCTTTTCGACAATCTGTCTTCTGTGTTGACCAACACTCAATTTATTATCAAAGGTATTTAGGTAGGTGACGGATTTGTTATCATAAAGAATTCCGAAGGGTTCATTTAGCTATGAAGATCGTGATTCAAATATTAATTGTTTCCTACTGGATGTAAATAAACACTTAAAAGATGACAATAGGGTAAATTACCGTGATTAAGCCATGTACATCCTCGATTGGTTGGTTTACGATTGATGGTTTACGGCCACTTTTGTGCACACGGTAGGCTAAATGGGCCGAGCGACCTCCAAAGTTAATGAAGCGAAGTCAAAGATGAAACAACCTTCGGATATGCCCACGCCGAGATTTGCACTCAGGTGGCAGTGATCTGAGTCCAACGCGCTACCAGTTAGTCCAAGGAGGCGCATCGAATTCGTAAAGCAAATAAAACAGAATATAACCTGTTTAATTTTGTCTTATTTATGGCTCCAGGGTCAAGGACACTGGTGATTTACATATATTAAGACTACTGTGGATGACCTTGAAAACGAAGGCCGAGAATTAAAAGCTCTTTTATTTCAAGATTTTAAAGCCATAAACGTAAATCACCCACAAATTACTTGAATAACAGCTTGATTTGTTGTCTTTCAGAAGGTCAGCGCGACCTCTCACGTCATCCAATTTCACATTATAATAGATGGCCCTGTCTGGACTTTGTCAGACAAAGTGTTTGGGGGGGGGGAAGCCCGTCTCTCGGAATTTTCATTCTCTCGCTGAAACCCAATTGTACAAAATTGATTCTCGAGATGAAAAATATAAATTTTTCAACAAATATAGGTACTTCACATTGGAGGGATATTCCCCCTTCAAGTACAACAAGAACTACCACTATTAAATCTGCGTTGTTATGGGTATTATTTTCATTATTATTATTATTATTATTATTATTATTATTATTGTCCACATTGTCTCAACCTTCCATCCTGTTTTCTTCATCTCAGGATATTTTTATCGGTTGTTGTTCTTGTTGTTGTTTATTTCCATCCAATAACGACAAGTAAACAACGACTTATCTGGTTGTCCTTGACACCTGTACTAACTAGATAACCAACGACTAACGTTTTATTTACATAATTAATGTTTTATTTAGGCCATTATAGCGAACCGACAGCTGGGGAGATTAAACCGAACTGACAGCTGTCGGTCGGCGGGAGGGGGGGGTGGTATTTGGTGACAGAATAACACAGGATGGCTCTTCTAACAATTGTCTCAGTCCGCTAGTTATCTGAATGGGTGCATTGTACATTAGTGCTTGCGTGCTTGCGTGCGTGTTTTAGCAGTAGATAAAAATGGTCGGACATCGATAATGACAAATATCGTGATAAGAACATCTAGAAGATTCAATAGACGACTATATATATATATATATATATATATATATATATATATATTATAATATAATATATATATATATACTGTATAATAGGTATATATATTAAATCATATACATAACTGTAACATATATAACATCTCATCGGCGTATATGTGTGAGTAAATGTATATGTGTGCGTGCATGCGTGCGTGCGTGCATGCGTGTTCGCCCGTGCGTGGCACCTGTGAAGTTAGATGGCTACTAGACATCTACTATCATCCAGGTGGTTGATTCAGCTGGAACTAATTCACGTTTGACAGTTCTTTTGTTAAGGATCTTGACGGATTCATCCCTCCCCCCCCATTGACAGATGTCTATAGACGGCTTCCGGTTTAACAATAACCCATCGTCACTAAAGTACAATGCAGTTGTACCGGCACTCATCACCAGGGGACCCCATTTACGATGTATTCCGTTGTTGTAGTGTCGTCATTCCAGTCTAAGAACTTTACATGATAAGACCCCCCCCCCATTACGGTATTGTACAATATGACAATAGCCATACATCCCAAGTAATATATACTCTTTGATTGATGCTGTTAGTCATCAGGTGTACGATACGCAATAATCCAGATATCAACGATCCCCGGATACCTAGTTGTCGCTGAGTCGACGAGGGATCAATGTGAGTACAATGGATTCTAATCCAGATGTTTTTACATTATAACCGGTAAATCTTCAATAGTATTGAATAACTTTAGGCTTTCATAACCAACCAATGATTTTATACAGTCGAGACCCGAGTGAGTGAGTGAGTGAGTGAGTGAGTGAGTGAGTGGCGAATTTGGTTATGGATGAGTGAGTGAGTGAGTGAGTGAGTGGTGGTGAGGTGGGTGGTGTGGTGGTGGTGGTGGTGGTGGTGGTGGTGGTGAGTGAGTCGATATTAAGTCTAGCACATCATCATCATTATCATCATCATCACCATCATCGTCGTTTTCAATACAGTCCCATAACTCAGTTTCGATTTCATTTCACACACACCACGTGACGGCTCATTTCATTAAGACTCGCACTCTTAAGGCTGTCCCTAATCTGAAGGAGAAGCCGTCACAGACACGTCACATCTGTCACGTCCTGTCATGCCTTGTAACCATTTAATTCATCATCAACTGGCCGTCATAAATCACTGACAAACTCCATTAACCAAACTGCCACCTTCTCCCCCTCAGATGAGGACGCGTCGACAACAAACTTTCATCTCAAGTCGATGGCACGACGCATCGGACACTTTCCCATATCTTCTCTCCAGTTTTTTCGCCAACTCAATTTTCCTATAAATGTCATCATCCGTTTTGATGATGGAGGACGACCACCTCTCATACTGGTATCTAGTACACATTGTTGTCTGTTCTGGTGTACAGTCCTTATCTTGGTTTCTCCCTTCTCGTACTTTAGTCTGCAGGTTGCTGAAACACACATGAAACCATTACCGGTAAAAAAGGGTTCGGTATCAACATCTCATTTCCTGAGGGGGTTGCCTCTCAGTCGATTGTTCATTTAATGTATCAGTCGGTCACTTTGTGATACAGGCTATCGGTAAATGTAAGAGGTGTATTATATAATACATATTTGTTAATATTTGTCTCTTTGTTTATCAATATGTTATCAAATCAATATGTAGCACTCAAGAGATGTACAACGAGTTAAGTAGGTGTTACTTTAATTTCATCTGAGGAAATATTGTCAAACCAGATTCATCTTGCACGGAAGCCGCGTGCCCCAGAACTAGCATTTAAAACAACCGGGCCCCTGCACCTGCATTAATTCTCGGTGGTTCCAACTTTGAACTTGCACCAGTTAAATCTCAGTTAGTGGTAGTCTCTTGTTAATCAGTGTACAATCACAACGGGGACAAGTGATCAAGCCGCAGTTCAAGATGAGTGACCCATTACATTGCCTCAGTCTACGAGTAGTAACACCGATCATAGTCCGTAACATGGAGCCACAACATATTATGTGTTTCAAGCCTGAACAGTGTTTATATATGAACACTCCAGATAGAAAAACCGAAGAACATTGTTTATCGTGAATCCCTTAGCTGAAAATTGTTTATCTATGTTTTGTCAGAAGTCAAGTTCCTTTGAACTGTGTATTTATGTTACAAAGAATATACATGTGTTGGGAAGAATATGTTTGTGCAAAATTACCGTGAACTTTTTGTGGCATTTTTCTTTCAACCACATGTTCATCAACTGAGTGCTTTATTTCCCCGGGCAAAGCCGGATACACTGTTAGTCTCTTAATAAGTTTAAACCTTTCCTTAAACTCACGCGGTTAAATAAAGCCATCTGTCAAACTTCTCTCAGGTTCCATCCAATATCTGATAGAATGATTTTGATTTATCTTTTAATGTTATCTTTGTCGATGCTCGGTTGGCCACTAGAGTTGATGAAGACTTGTCGGGATGTACTTGTTGTCGTGCAGCTATCTGGCTCAGTGTACTCACTCCTTGTGGTATACAATTCATTAACTGTTATCATAGTGGCTCAGTGTTAAAAGGTGCCGAAATAGAAACCGTCATATTTTCGTTCGACTCCACCAACTAGCTGCTAGGTTTTCGTATCTGTGACTGGTTGACTCTCGCCAAAATCCAGAACTTGGTTATATATTGTAGAGATTTAATGGGTGTGGATTAGATATGTACAGTTAGTAAAATAGTACATATTCTAGATCTGGATATGTGCAAACGAGACAATACATTTATCTGTAACTAGTACAACATGTTATACAAAAAGCTTTCCCAGAATCAATGTTTGCTAACTATGAGAGACAGCGTCCACTATGTAGACAGTTAATTCCTTAGAGCAATTATGATTGTTGACATCACGCCATAAGTCGACATTCTAACAACTTCTGCTTTCTTAAACCAACAAACAATTTTGGCAAAAAATAGACTCTGGGGCAGATCTCTAGTCTTGTTTGTATCTGGGATAGGAGTGTGTGTGTGTGTGTGTGTGTGTGTGTGTGTGTGGTGTGTGTGTGTCGCGCGCGCGCCGTGTGTGTGTGTGTAGGAGAGAGAGAGAGAGAGAGAGAGAGAGAGAGAGAGAGAGAGAGAGAGAGAGAGGCTAAGATCATTCCGATCATCAAAGAAACTACACTTTCATAAATTTGTGCATATATAAATCTACACATATATGAGTTTAAACATACTTATAAAAAGTTAACATTCATAAACCTATCCTTTCCACAAATCTTTGTATAGTTAGACCTAGATATATAAATAAGTCCTAAATATTAATACCAAGTCTGGACTACTCGTTAACCTGTCAGATCCACACAATCCGGTTTTCGCACCTTTCCTGGATTCCAAATAGTTAGACCTCAGATCAATATTTTATATTTAATGTAGTATCTTCATTATTGAGAATCACATATTTTATTGTTTGTTCACTGTGCGGCAAAAATGTAGATAACACATGCTGTTTTTGTCTCTTATAAATATTTGTTTGTATTAATATACGTACTGTTATTTGTATAATATGCGAAGTGTAAATTCGATCTATCTATCTATCTATCTATCTATCTATCTATCTATCTCTATTCCAGAATTAATCCATTCTGTCACTGGTGTTGTACCATCACATGCCCCAGTAGGTGTTGAGATGACTATCGAAGGGTAAGTAGTTCCTTTCTTCAAGCTGTCTTGCTGCTTCTTTTTATGCTGTGCACGAATCAGAGTGAACGAACTTTGACTGAAATGACCTCTTCTGAAATAATCATGGTTGAGCTCAATAACAGCGTGATCGATGATCTGATTAAAAGGTGATTTTATTTCGAAACGCGGTACGATGACAATTTGTGGTTTATGGTAATATGGCATCTCTGATTCGAAGATTAAAAGAAACTATGGTAATTAAACATATTTAGAATTACTCTCAGTGTAATGGTAATTCGCTTTTTGTTCATCTATTATTCTGTCTGACCTTCTTCCTGGTCGTAATTACTATCCTTCGTACCTATGTCAATATTATTTTTGATAGTTTTTTTTTAATTAGTTAATCAACCACACCTTTATTAGTTATGTTTTATCATAAATCGAGGATAAATATAAATATTTCTGCTAATTATTGTAATATTTATGAACAAATGCCAAGTAATGGAGTAATTGACTCATTGTGATTGTTTGTGTTCGTTGTATTTGAGCTCAGCCATGATTTAGTAAAGCTGTGAGTAGAATGTTGTTGTTGTTGTTATTGTTGTTTGTGGATCTCCATGGTTACAAGCTGCGAGTTAGGTAGATGATTGACATATGCCAGTATCTCGATTACTGGATGTCATCGGCTTCAGTGATTTCTGTTATCTTCTGGATCAAGAAAAAACGTCGCAAACAATCCGGGATCGCTAGGCGTTCTGACGGCATCTGGATGATTCGCTACCATCATGGCACATCCGGATCGATGAAGGTCATACGGAGGCGGGACTTTGATTTCATATCTACTTCATCTGGATCACTTGACGTCACCTCAAAGACATCGGGATCACTTAATGTCCCGGAAATGTATTGATCACACATAATCGCTTGATGCCGTGTTGACACCTGGATCATATGACAACCTAGAATTGTTGACGATATTTGAGCATCTCCGGATCATTTGACCAAACCTGGATTGCTTAATGTTATATCATCATCCACATATCGAATACTACTTATTATATTTGATGAGTGAGTGAGTGAGTGAGTGAGTGAGTGAGTGAGTGAGTGAGTGAGTGAGTGAGTGAGTGGTGGTGGGTGAGTGAGTGAGTGAGTGAGTGAGTGAGTGAGTGAGTGAGTGAGTGAGTATTTGCGTCGCCTCGCACCGGTCTCACCTGGAGCATATGGGCCTTTTACCAATGGATTAAATATCTCAGACACGCAGAAACCTTTGATATTCGATCCCAAGACCTCAAAGACTGAAATGCGCTGCGCTGTCAGCTGCATCAGAGGAGTGCTCGATCAGATCCTTATTTATATGTTATTTGCTGTGCACAGAATCGACCTGTACAAACCTGTGCCACAATAAACCTCCCGTGCCGTATACTTCGTCGACCAGCCAAATTATAGGGTAATTATATTTTATCGTTTATGTCCCAATCAAGTGATTACTTACTCAATAAAAAGAAGTCTCGTCAATAATATCGCAAAAAGGCACTAATATAACACACTTGCCAGCTACGTGTTGAAAAGATGTTACTTGATAGGTAGATTTTTGGTGCGATCTTTAAATTATTTGGGGAGGGGGGGGCATGTTATTGGCTCATGAAACATAAATAGGTCAAAGGTTGTTTTTACTGGGTGATTGGCTCATAGTAAACTCATCAGGCACAGTTAGGTCAAAGTTGGCTTTTGTTTGCGCATGCCGGAGGGGTGAAGTGGAACAATGAACGAACCTAAAGGTTATATGCGGCTGGCAATAGAGTAATCTGCTTTGGAGTAAGCTATTAGATTAGACTGGGCTAAAGCATTTTCCCAATCAACGGCTGACGTCGGGCGCCATATGCCACGACAACGACTCGTGTGGCCTCCAGCCTTCAACAGGGTCACGTCATAGGTCACGGAACACGTGACTCTGGTAACCTTGACATTCGAAGAATACGGCCTATTCGTCGACACGGCACAGCGATTTTTATTTAGCAGTCAATGTATTGCGGGCGGCAAGGTGGGAGTAACCTGTTCAGCTTTTCTGACTTAGCTTCCAACTTCCAGATAGTTTATTTATTTATTTATTTGCGATGTTTATTTTGGCGACCTTGTCAGACATAGAACACCATATAGATAATAAATTCCAATAACCGTTAACCGGAAGAATGGTTGTCTATATTAATGACAGGTTTTGAATGTTATTATTTATTAGACACCAGGAAAAAATCAGCGACGCGACTATGTAAAAGTTGTCTAAAAAGAAATACAAAAAGGTAAATATAAAATTCGGAAACAAAACAGAATTCGTGCTAAAAATGGCTAACATGAAATAAACTAATATAACAAACCTTCTCGTTTAGACATTACGAGGGGCTTTATACTTTCGGGTCGGTTTTTAAATTGAATAAAACGATATGCAGAAGAATTTGTCTAAATCGATTATTCTAAACAGAGATCTCTTGTCCAAACCGGCGCCTCCGTGGTCTAGCGGTAGCGTGTTGTACCACAGATCACTACCACCCGTGTTCGAATCTCGGCGTGGGCATATCTGAAGGTTGTTTCGTCTTTGACGTCGACTCATTACCTTCCGAGGTCGCTCGGCCCATTTAGCCTACCTTGTGCACAAATGTGGCCGTAAAACATCAATCATCATCATCATCTTCTTGTTCACGAATTTCCCATCTAAATCAATGTTAGATATTATTCATTAACCGGCCATTGTCTTTTCGGAATCCCGGTCAAGTATCTCACCCTAAGTCGATATTGTAGATGATACACTCGTGATATAATTTATTATGATGGTCGTCCTTTGACTTCGAAATGAATTACTCTTGGTTTAAATACCTCTGAAGTGTCCGTATTAAATATCTAGCAGATATCCGTATAAACTTTTGTTAACATTCATCAGGATATTGGATTTTACACGATTGATAGACAATTGATTAAAGAGAAAACGGAAAAAACAAAATCAACAAGTTTATATATGTTGACGACCTATATTGTCTCATTTGATGGAAGTTGGCATCTTCCCCATAAATATGTAAACATATCTGTCTTACTCAAATATCACATCAAATGGTCGATATATCGATTCCTAAAATGCAGAAAATATAACACCTTTGTAGATTATCAATAACATCTAGTTTTAGGATATTTATGACATTGTAGGGAAAACCTTAGAGAAGATATTTGTCATTTAGTAGCTGAAGCCTTCCATTGATACTATTGAATATGGAAACAAAAGTAGTATACACCATTTTTTTATGGCTGTCATTTTTTTTTTTGTTTTTCTTGACAAGTAGCCCAGTTGTTATCAATATTTAGCGCTCATTTATATAGGTATATGTATGTACAGATTGATGGAGATATAGGTCTGCATATATTTAGGTTTATTTATGTTTAGGTTCATGTGTGTGTGTGTTAGATCTATATGTGCATAAATTTATGAAAATATACAAAATTATTTTTAAGTCTTCATGCTATGAGCCAGTGCCATCATCTGTGTATGTGTAATTTTACTGTTTTTAACTGTCGGCTTTACCAGAGGTTCTTGGGGAATTTTGCGTAACAGGTCTAAATGGATGGAACGCCAAAAGGGAAAAAATGTAAAGTCAAATCCGATAACTACTGACTCTGTATCCATCTTCGAGCTCCGGGGATGAAGGCAAGATTAGAAAGAGTATTTACATAGTCACGCAAAACACATAAAAAATGGCCGTTGGTAACACCAGATTGTGACACTCAGTAAACTTCTCGCGCAATCATGTATTACCATATGTTTCAAAGACTCCACCCCCCCTCCCCTCCTCCCCACATAAACTATGAATGTACAAAATGTTCGCCACAGACCGGTAAAGTACTTACAGAGTATTCCTCAGATTGGAATAAACATTCTTACAACATTTTCCGTCTGACAGGAATATACTTTACCCTGCTTTCTTTTCTCACGACGTCCTACCATTCCACATTATCGTATAGCATTTTTTTCTGTGTGAGTGAGTGAATGAGTGAGTGAGTCAGTAAGTCAGTGAGTGAGTGATTTACTTAGCCTCAGGGGTTTGTCAAACCTAAGGTGTATAACTGAGGAGCGACTCCACGAGAAACTTCCCACTAACACAAATTACACTGGGATTCGAACCTTAATCTGGACTTTTGCGGAGCCTTACTGTATCGTCTGTACTATCGTAGCATCCTGTTAAGTCTTGAGTGGACTGAAATATGTACAGGCCAATAGTGGGCAGCCGAATCTCTCCAACAGCGGCTAGCAATGGGACTCGAACTCAGTAACTCCAAATAAGTATCTGGCAGAACTTACCGCCTCCGCTGGCGAAGTCTCTTTATTTAGATTTGATTTAAGCTTCTGATGCCGTTCTATATCAAGCAGCTAGCAGATGTGTACATAGAGTCTTTGTTTATTTTAGTAACATTAATAATATCCTACTTGATCTGCTTATTGAGCTATAACATTAAGTTGTTTATTTTGTTACCATGGTTTTGTTCATCAAGTGTTCACTCAGCTGAGAATTGAACCGGTTGACCTTAAAACGTGCACGCACACAGATGTAATATTTCTCTCTCTCTCACTTTCTCTTTGAGAGGGGAGGATTAGGAGACTCACTCACTCACTCACTCACTCACTCACTCACACGGAAACAAAAAATGCATTAACACGAGAGAGAGAGAGAGAGAGAGAGAGAGAGAGAGAGAGAGAGAGAGAGATTCATTTACATAGATGTGCAAACAAAGAAACCAACAAACACACGCACGCACACGCACAAACACATCTGACAAACTACGGCTGACAAAGGTTAATGGTTATAAGTGGCCGACAAACATCCCCCAGTCGGCAATTGTTTCGTCACAAACACTCGAAATGGGAACAAGTACAGCACCAGGTGCACCGCGGTTCAGCCATCTTAGAGACAAGAGAACATCTTCAATTTGATTTGTCGATGTTATTTCTAGTTTGCCCGATGATGTGGTTATAGTAGTTTGTCAGAGACGACGAAACACGTGACTAGTTAACGCCAACTGGTTAGGTTCCCAGACTGTTGGCAAAAATAGCCTCTATGTCCCGTCGGGGCTTCCGTAGTGTTATTAATAGTTAAGAGCAGGGGCAAATGACGCGCATTTTTCTGTGGGGCAATGAGTGTGTTTGAAAAAAAGACAGTTTGTGTGTGTGTGTGTGTGTGTGTGTGCCCCCCGCGCGTGTATGTGTTGAGCTTAAGAAGCAGATGCCATTAAATAATCGATATTTGAGCGCTGTTAGACCTATGAAAAATCTGCCTGCACTCTACATTCGCTTCGTCAAAATAACTGCATTTTACCGTGTATGAGTGTGTGTGTGTGTGTGTGTGAGAGAGAGAGAGAGAGAGAGAGAGAGATGGGGGGGAGGGGAGGGAGAGAGGGACTTGCGGGTGTGGGGGTAAGTCCTATGCAGTTGCCAATAATAAACACGCCATCTTCAAAACAAAATGAAACCGTTAATTGTACTTGTAAACGCTCCACATTTTCTCATTACGGAAGTACAAAAATTCACTCTCATCATCTGCACTTCGATCTAGGGCTGATTCCTAAAACACACACATACACACACACACACACACACATATATATATATATATATATATATATATATATGGGGGAAGTTTTCTTTACTTTTTATATAACACGATAAGGGTTTTTTCCAAGTACATTATCACCAATTATACTTTGATAGTAAACTGACCTTGTGGGTACTCAACGTTACCCACCTTTCGGTTAAATATGCTGATATTTGTTTTCGACCAAGTCAGATTAGCGAAATATCAGCTAAATAATTAATAACCCCAAAAAATTGATGTTATTGTCCCATGGGTGCGGATGGTTTTATTTCAAAAAAATTGAACCATTTCGTTTCGGGTAACTTTTTTGGCCAAAATGATACAGTAGTCCCTGGGCGCTGCTTCTTACAGAATCCGGACCAGTCTATGAGAAGATGACCTCTCCTCTATATATCAAATAAGGATTGTCATTGTATAGGGAAATCTGTAGTAATCACTAATCCAAATGTATATATTAGTGTTTCCCTGTAAAACACATGTGTGTCGCCCCCCCCCACATGTAAACAAATTGGGTTTGATGATGTTTTATATAAAGAAAAGTTGCTTTTAAAAGCATTCTTCCTTGATGAATCATACATATGGGCGTTGTAATCATAATTTGTTATTCTCTGTACCAGGGCCCCTTCGTGCATTTGTAACATACACACACTATCTCTCTTCTCTCTCTCTCTCTCTCTCTCTCTCTCTCTCTCTTATATTAACTTACAACCCTAGGTGCCATTTAGATCAAGTGGTCGCTTGAGTCAGATTCCACAGACAATGAAGCCTAGTTATCTAAAAATAGCGGTGACCACTTTCACTGGCCCGTTAAGACGGGTGGTTTCTGAAGGAAGGTGCTCCTAGGGCCAGCTTTCACTGCTCTATCGTTAAAAGTGTGGTCCGACCGAACAGTAACCACTGTAACGAAGCGACCAGATACGTCACCTAACCAACTCGATTTCCCCAGAAGTATAATCTTACATTAGAGTCCACGCCCTCGACGTGTCGGTCATGGCGGCGCACCGCGTTGCATCGGCTTTTAAACCTCGGACATAATTCATGTTTTCCTTTCGTAGCCGCTCCATTAAGCGGAGAGTCGTCTGGGGATTGGGAAATGAGTGATCGTCCGATGAGAAGTAGATCTGCCAGAACGCCATACGGTTGTTTCTTCCTATCACAGTGAGCGATAATAGAGCGATATGCCGCTCCTGTGTGATGATTGGCTGCAGTTGTCACGTGGGCGCCGTGTATTTATTTCCCATGTGGCAAAGCTTTTATTTCCGGTCTGCCATTATGGCTTGGAGTCGGTCTTTTATCGGTGTGAAGATAAACTCGGCTAGACGGGATACAGTCCGTGAAATAAACTACCTGCTGGATATATTTTTGGAGTTTATTAATCTCCCTATTACTCCCCCCTCTCTCTCTCTCTCTCTCTCTCTATTATATTATATTATATATATATATATATATATATATATATATATATATACCTCTCTCTTCATTATATATATATATATATATATATATATATATATATATATATATATATATATATATATATATATAACGGTCAAATAGATTTACTGCTATATAATAATATATATTATTTTCAAACAATTTGCTCATGTTTAGATTTTAGTTGTTTTCCCAATAACTCACATATGTAATAAATTTTCCTGGAACATTTCATGATTAGTAATTTTTTCCTGAAATTTGACACTGAGAACAATAAAACACTATGTCAATCTAATTCCGAATTGTGGTGTCCTTTTACAAAACGTCTGCGCTTTGTTTGGGAGAGCGGAGCAGGTCATTTATGTGTTTTGAAGCCGAGACATTTTTCAACCTAAAACCGATTTTAAAAGCCGGCGAATTGCCGACATTTTTACAATTCGGCAAAACTGGTTTACCACCAAATCTGTGGCAATTTATTCTTTGTTGTTTTTAAGCAATGGGGAGGGGGGATAAATCATGCAAATAAATGATCTTCTCTTTGTTTTGCTCTTGATTTTCGTTAGTAATATATTGCCCCATAGAGGTCGACGTGAGAGTGACTCAACCGCCCCATCCCCCTCCCCGAAACTATTTCGTTATACATTTTTAATAGTACTGTGTACACCAGAACCCGATTTTAGTGACCTTTGGGTGTCCCAGATGAGAGGTCGTCAAATCAGGTACCACTGTAGTTCATATCTATTTTAAACATTTTGTTTATAGCATTACGTCATTTTCCAATATTGCAATTAATTTACGTCAGAAATGGTGCTTCTTCTTTCTTGGTTGTCATGGTAATTTGTCAACACTTACCACGAGATAATGTTAATTTGGGAGCGGGGGGTATTTCAAATTCATGTTTTGACACTTAAATTTGTGATGTCATTGTGCTTTAAACAAGCAATCTGTGTCTTCCCGCAATTCTGTACAGCGGAGAGAGGGGGAGAGATGGGGGGAGAGATTTATTCGCTTAGCCTCCGAGGTAGCGAATATATGGATAATGTGTTACTCGCTATAGTAATGACTTGATCAGTTGGAAGCATTCTGTTGAATAATGTAACATCCCCCACACACTGACAGGTGTAATGCTGAAATTCGATCCTATGACGTACAGCCGAGTGTGAATGAAAATAAGTGGTGGGAGATGAGTGAGGGATAGTATACGCGTACTTGCGTGCACGCGTATGTTCATAAACCGCTATATATTTATCCAGATATCTAACTCTAGCTATTTATGTAACTATCAATCTACATGTCTGTCTACCTGTCTGTCTACCTGTCTGGTTGTATTTCACTCCCTCCCCCTCTGTCGTTTCTCCCTACCTCTATCATCTAAACTTCCCCCCCCCCATCTCTATCTATCTACCGACTTCTGATTTCATTAACAACAACCCCCCTCACGTCTATCAACACCCAATTCTAGAAACAAACGACATTCAATAATTAAATTAAATATTTGACAACTAATTACTGTCCCATCATCTATCTAGTCCATTGTTTGTCGATCACTACATCCCGTCATTCCCATCTACTATGACTATAATTATAATATTCGATAATTAATTTTCTCATCAAATCTGTCAAGTTTCATTTCGCCCTATTAACAGAGGCTGAAATAACCGGAATTTCGAGTTACGTGATCATGACAATATTCTTCCTCTGTTATATCGAATGTGTGGACAAATTATCGATTATTCGCACTATCGTTGAAACTACTACAGCAAGCCTCCCTCCTGGGAAGTGTAACGTAGAGAGCTGAATACACAAACGGAAGGTTTTAGGATCGAGTCTACCTACAGGCTAATGGTCTTTGCCATTGTCATGGTTGGTTGACTTTCAGACTGTATGAGGCCAATTTAAGAACAGTATGTGTGCGTGCGTGAGTGCGTGCATCTATGCGTGTATGGGGGTGGGTGGATGGATGGATGGATGGATGGATGGATGGATGGATGGATGGATGGATGGATAGATAGATAGATAGATAGATAGATAGATCGTATTAATTAATCTTGTTTATAAATACGTGTGCCGTGGTGGCTCAGTGATTAAGGTGACCGACTAGAAATACTGAGGTCCTTCGTTCAAATCTCCCAACAGAGTAATAATCTTCCGCAGACTCACTGATTAAGTCAGCCATAAGACGAGTACCTGATGTTCGATTATGCCGTACCGATCACTGACAGAATGTCAATAAATACAAACACGGTGGAAGTTTGATCTGATTTTCGATGTCGATTTCCTATTTTGCCAGAAAGGACGCCTCCATGGCTCAAATAGTAATACGATTGGCCCCATACCTCCAGTCCCTGGGTTGAAGCCCGGGCCAGGCTATGTCAGAAGGGTGTTTCATCTTTCGCTTCTCCTCATTGCTTTTGTAGTTGTCGCCTCAACTGTATTTTATGATGATCAGTTTGATTAGTTACACCTAATTTAGAAACAATAATGACACCAAACGTGAAAAATAAAACATTTCTTGATAATACCCATAACTTGACATGTGATGATACTGAACCAGCTAACAGCACCCTGTAACGTTTGTACAGTCAGTCAGCAATCTCATTAAATAACAATACACAATATTAAAGTTTTAATGTTGTACTTCATTAGGAATAATAATAATAATAATAATAATAATGCCGGTCTGTGTTTTTAAAGCAAAAAATCGGTCAACAAAGATATTGATATAAATATAAATTTAATAGGTTTAATAAGTTGTGTCATCCGATCTCTTGCTGTCAGAAAGTAAATTGGCCGAGTTTGTAGACCTTCCTCAGGTCTGCCCTAGTTAAGGGCGGATCCGATCAATCTTCTACAACCTGATGATTTTATAAGACAAACATCGGCATCTTGACACGTCACAAATATCCATGTAGACAGAGATAGACCTGGATCAGTTGGTCAGTTGGTGGCCATGTCCGAGATTGTCGTCAAGATTAGACACGGAGACAATGAGCTGAAATCCCGAGGGATTAGCCAATATATCCAGAACGCCACTCTTTACATTTAGGGGATTTTCTTAACATGGTGGATGTTAATAGAAAGCTTGACCAAATACCTACTCCTGGAGAGAACTCGGTTTGTTGTAGACAGATTAGACGAGCGTACGTTGATAAAATGGCTGCTTCTAGTCAATATCAGAAGTCGATTATCCATTTCCGGTAGCGCTTAAACACGGGAGGGTGGTTCTTTATACCAGTATTAGATCTATATTCATTAATGTGTAATTTTTTCAGTCAGGTGGCATCGTTATTTGAAGTAGTTAACCACCCATGTTGTTGTGAGCCGAGAAATTAGTCACTGAAGTGTTGTAGAAGATTGTGTCTCTTAGACGAGAAACGAACCTGAGTGGCTCGATTTAAGAGCAAACGCTTTACTTCTAGAACACCGAAGTTCAGGAAGGGAAGTCTTTTTCGGGAATACGCTTTTTTTAATTTATGTTTTGGCTCCAGAGTGATTTGTTTATTTATTTATACCTTCACAGTTCGAAACCATCTCTAATTTTCTCAGAATTTAGCTTTCTGGTTAAGTCAAAAGGCTTTATTTATTCGTCATTAACTCTACTCCCAACCCCCATCTCCCGTACACACCTGTACAATTAGCCGTTATAATCCACACAATAATCTACACGATACTGAGTATGATTACCAGCCAGTTGGTGGATTCGAACCGCGGATCTCTTGGATTATGATCTACGACATTTATAACTACTCCACTCTCTGTTACAGTAACGCTTGTATTGATAGACCACCGTTGGCGCCTCAGTACATGCTTCCTAATATAGGTCGTCCCATAAGCTAGGTTCTATTATCCATAATGGATGCCCATTCTAAAATTCAACTTCCAGTGTAGCGAGTGGTCGCTAAAACGAGGTTCTGGCAGGTACAGGTTTCACAGCCCATTATATGGCAGACCAATGCTTCCATGGTATAATAAGAACATACAGGCTGCAAAGAGACACAGAAGGTATTGTGAGCGGCTGTGGATCAGGACCAATTTGTGTTTTCATTTTGAAATGTTCGAGGTCAGTAAAATTCTTGTTAAAAATACCCTTGCCTCTGCTAAATCTGAATACTATAATAAAAAGATCAAAGCATCCAAGGGAAATCAAACGACTGTTTTCAGTGTTGTGAATAAAGTATTACATAAAAGTCAAACTGTCCTCCCAAATAATATCAACTCAGATAAAGATATGGCCCATTGTTTTAATAACTTCTTCTGTCAAAAAATATTAAATATACATAGTGGGTTCCAGTCCAGCACCTTATCACAGGGTACGCCATTGGTAGAAGAGTCCTGCATATCCATGATGCATACATTTGAGCCTTTTACAGAGACTGATATCAGACAGTTGCTGAAAAAGTCATCTAATGCTTTCTGTGCAGTTGACCCTATGCCTACATGGCTTGTGAAAGATTGTCTGGATGTTCTGATAAACCCAATTACAAATATAGTTAATAAATCATTATCTCTGGGTGTTTTCCCAAGATCCATGAAAGCTGCCCTTGTAAAACCATTAATAAAAAACCACACTATGGACTGTAATATTCTAAAAAATTACAGACCTGTTTCAAATCTTACATTTTTATCTAAAGTTATAGAAAAGGCAGTTGCTTTCCATCTAAACAAATATTTAACCAATAATAACCTTAATGAATCACTACAGTCTGCCTATAAAAGTGGTCACAGCACTGAAACAGCCTTGGTTTGAGTGAAAAATGATATTATGATGTCAATTGATCAAGGTAAGCCATAATACTTGTTCTTCTGGACCTGTCTGCTGCATTTGATACAGTTGACCATAATGTACTTTTCTCTAGGTTAAAAGACATGTTTGGTCTGTCAGGTAAAGTACTTGAATGGTTTAGATCCTATCTGGAACAACGCTCCCAGAGAGTGTCTGTTCATGGTATTTTATCTGACATTCAGTTTTTGTTATCTGGTGTACCGCAGGGTTCAGTTCTTGGTCCTCTGGTTTTCACAATGTATACCCGTCCTCTTGGGATCATTGCGCAGCGATATGGGATTAAATATCACTTGTATGCTGATGACACACAGCTGTATATATCACTGGATCCTGACAATGAGTTAAATTTCTCCTCTTCCTTGAAGAATTTAGAACATTGTATTGCCGATATCCGGCTATGGATGACTCAAAATCTTCTAAAACTAAATGATAATAAAACAAATATTTTATATTTGGCATCACCACATTGTGTTAAATCCCTAAAGACACCAGCATTACAGATGGGTACATCTTCGATTACCCCTAATGGGTCAGTAACAAATCTAGGGGTTATTTTTGACCAATGTATTAACATGCATGAACATGTCACGTCAGTATGCCGAGCTGCCTACTACCATCTTAAGAACATCCACTGTTTAAAAGCATTCTTGACACAAGAATCACTTGTAACTGTAGTTCATGCCTTTGTTACATCTCGTTATAGACTATTGTAACTCGCTGTTATACGGCATATCTGATTATAACATTAATCGCCTTCAGCGAATTCAGAATAGTGCAGCTCGCATTGTAACAAATACTAGAAAATATGATCATATCACCCCAATTCTTCAAAAACTACATTGGCTACCTGTTAGACAGCATATCCATTTCAAGATTTTGTTAATAACTTATAAATCTATTAATGATGTGGCGCCAGAATACCTGTGTGAACTGGTTTCCATTAGAAAGTCATCCCGAAAACTCAGGTCATCCAGTCAGATACTATTGCAGGTGCCAGTGTCTCGGCTCAAGTCATATGGTGATTGTGCGTTTAGTGTTGCAGCCCCCAATTTGTGGAATAAGTTGCCGGCAAATATTAGAAATTTGTCGTCTCTTGGAAATTTTAAGTCTCTTCTAAAAACACACCTATTTAAGGTCGCTTTCACAGATAAATAATTATTATCTTTTAAATCATTACAGGGTTTTTACAGACATTATTTGGGGTATTATTAAATTACATATTATTTGTACAGCGCCTTTGAATGGCTCCTGCTAGTAAGGGCGCTTTATTAAATATACATTATTATTATTATTATTATTATTATTATATAAAGAACCTACACATCAGGAACATATTGAGTGGTCAGTCATTGGATGTAGGTGATATTTAAGGCAGGTTTTGCTGTCTACAGCCTAACACGGCCTCTGGTTTGGAGAGACCATTATTAAATGAAAACCACAAAAACCAGCGCCACTGTACGTCTATCCGTGGTTCGTGGAATAAATGTCTACGTCATCACTATGATGACTAACTTTATGTCGGAGAGAAAATTTGCTTCTTACCGAATAATTGTTTTTAAATCATTAATATAAACGGGTAGTTTAGTGGTGAAAATACACAACTAGAATGAGTAATCTATTTCCCTTGCAAGACAGATATACCTGTATAATATAATTATTATTATTAATAGTAGTAGTAGTATTTAGGCCGTAATTGTTGTCTCTTGCAAAAAGAGCGCATTGGAAGACCTGATTTCGATCAACATTCGTATATATATATATATATATATATATATATATATGATAGCATCACACCCATCATAACAAATCCATCCATCCGATGAAGTTCGCAGGGGCGTGCTATTTCCAACCATCTTCAACACAGACCAATCGTAACTAGAACGTTACGTAACAAAGTCTATCGTACCCTATCTCTAACTGGTAAACACGGTGTCGTGTTACGTGTCTGTGACAGTGTTTATATTAGTCACACCTAATGGCTATCGACTCAGACTGCTCTAGATTGTCTCCATTAATCGTTTTCGTGTATTAATGATTGAGAATATCGCACCACCCCCCGCCCCATTCTCTCCTTTGCCGTCATAGCGTCCCTGGTGACACAACAATACGTTTTGCCTCACTTTTTCTCGTACCTTTTCAGCACTTTTAACGCCACCTGCCGAGTTATTGTGTGATCTCAGCAAGGTGTGCACAGACGGAAATTAGAAGCAAATGTTTGTTTTGTTCTTAGACCGACGTGTTTTGGGATAAACTAGGTGTGGTGTGGTGTGCTTGCTGTGGTGTGTTTTCTGTGGTGGGCTTGCTGTGGTGTGTTTTCTGTGGTGGGCTTGTTGTGGCGTGTTTGCTGTACGAGACTTGCTATGCCAGGCTTGATATCCCAGGCTTGCTGTGCCAGCCTTGTTGTGCCAGGCCTGCTGTGCTGGGCATATTCCACTATCGGCTTGCTGTGCTAGGTTTGTTACTATGGGCTTGCTGCGGCAGGCATTGTTGTGTCAGGCTTGCTGTGCCAACTAAAGTGTTATGGTAAATATGATGTTGTGGGCTTGCTGTATCGTGTTTGCTATTTCAGTCATGTTGTACATATTGCTTGTAAAAATGTCACCATTCGTTGAGTTAATCATCTTATTTCAGATCTGCTGTTCTAGACTTTCTGTGCTAGGCTTATCGCGGTAAAATAGCTGTATCACGTGAACCGTACAAGGACTGCTGTTCAAGACTTGCATTGTCAAGCATACTATGCTAGGCTTGCTGTGCTAGGCTTGCTGTGCTAGGTTTGCTGTGCTAGGCATGCTGTACTAGCCAGGGTGGCTGTGAGGACAACAATATAAAAACCATTGCCAATATGAAGAAACATTGATCATTAAGACGACACACCTTAGGCCAGGGAGAGCCCCCTTCCCATCTCCCGTATAAAAAGCTTGGTTTTTTGTTACTGAGTCAGCCATGACGCTGCCCTGGGGGAGGGAGAAGGGGTGATTAGGTATCCATGGTGATTGTTTAAATGTCATCATGAGCGGTTATTAGAGAACAAAATCAATCGTCTCTCACAATATCGATTGATCTTCGGCTCTGGTTCAATAATTTGTATTCATAATATGAAATGAGGCACCTCTCTTTATCTGTCGATCTCAATTTTTGTGGATTCCAACTGAGCATGGCTTCATATTACCAGAAATATGTGTGCGTGATGTTATATAGACAGACAGATTGATAGACAGACGGATAGACAAATAGTGTAAAGGGCAGGTTCAAACCGACTAAATTATTATCTAATAGCAACAAATAACCATACCAATATCCTGTGACGTCATGCTGTATATTATTATATGACTAAAATGATGATGATGATGTCGGATGTTTTTTGGCCACTTTTGTGCACAAGGTAGGCTAATGAGGCGAAGTGAAAGATGAAACACCTCCAAAAATGACCACGGCGAGATTTGAACTCGAGTGGTTGAGATATGCGGCTAAACGCGCTACTAGTTGGGCCATGTGGAGGCGCCAATGACGACAATAACGTCACTGATTGGAAATATTGACTTCATTTTATTTATGCAAAATATTGATCTCAATAATATCAGATATCCATACCCCCCCCTCCTTGATCCATCTATCCATCCAAAGCGTATCAACTTTCCAACCCCAACCCCCACCTCATACACGGTACAGCTGATGTACAATCATCAAAGTTAATCAAGACGCCATTCCTCAATGGGCCGTATGACCCTTTTTTGCCCTCTGACCGACCTACTATTGTTTGGCTTTGATTGATGTCCAATTATTTTCCAAGAGGATTACCTTAATCAACAAGCTCGCATATGGCGCCACCGGTAGCTATGGAAACGGGGCGAACGGTCACCTGGCGATCATGTGATCTAGTCACATGTCCCGACGCGGCTTTGTCGCGGCGCGTGTATACTAATTGCTGTCAGGATCGAGGAACAAGAGATGCGTGCTATTAGCGAGGCCTCCAGGTTTAAAGTGAACAGTCGTAAAGCTCATGCCAGTCGTCGTGGTAGCTAGTACGCCCCTAAAGGGCTAGAGGTAGACGGATTGGTGGGGTCGATTTACTGGAGGGTCATTAGAGTGGGATTGACCGGTATCTTTGACTGGAGTCTGGGAAACTGTGATTAGTTTTTGTTTGAAAGTGTGCGTGCGTGCGTGCGGGCATACGTATACCCCTGTGTGCATATGTGACGCACACATTTATATATATATATATATATAGAGAGAGAGAGAGAGAGAGAGAGAGAGAGAGAGATTGTTGTTTTTGACCTGAAGTCAAGGTCAATCCGTTTTGGTGAAAAAGCCAATCATTAACAAATAAATTAACTTACACGAAGGGATCGAAAGAAATAAAACTGGCTTGCAAAATAATTACAAAATTACAAATTAAATAAATAACAGAAAGGAAAAGTATTTTTGATAGCTTTTTTTTAAATATTTAGTTCTGTTCAATTATCTGACATTAAAAAAGGGGTAATTCATTGGTGGATAATATCATTGTCAGATGAATGAAATAATAAGTCATTTTATCGAATCAGTTAGTTATTCTATCACTTATATATTCAATATGATAATAAGATTGTTACGCCTAACACAAACGTGGTAAGAGGTATTACATTACAATCACACAGTCACCATAAAACTGACTCCATGTTCCGTCTCTACTGCCATATCCAGAATATTTACTGATCCAGACGTGATTGATGATGTCATACAGTTGTTTTGATGATAGCGATTGTGCGCCTTTTAGATAACGGTTAAAAATTATATCATTAACATAATTAGGTTGATTAATATAAAACAATAAGTGATAGTACACTCCTATTGAGACTGCATCACCAGTAAAGCAGTACTCAGACAGTAACATCAGTGGAGTAGTACCCACATAGTAACATCAGCACAGTAGTACCCACTGAGTAACGTCAGTACCGTAGTACCCACATAGTAACATTAGTACAGTAGTGCCCACACAGTAACACCAGTACAGTAGTACCCACAGAATAACATAAGTACAGTAGTACCCACACCATAACACCAGTACAGTTATTCCCGTACATTGCCGACTGTAGTGTTATACTAATGACATAACATCTAATTGATGTAAACAGACGGTGGTTCTATTCACCACAATTTATGTTTTGTTTCATATAATTGGCCAATAATCTCAGTGGGAGACATTATAGATAAGACTTTATTGGGATAGCCATCCGACATGTCTCCTCTGTGTGGGAAGGTGATAGATCATTGGTTGATAGTTGTCAGATTTAAATATCATAAATATTTATCATGTCACGTGTTGTTAAATCTCTTACGCATCAAGTTTATGTATCATATTACTATATGATACAATGATAGACTGTGATATACGTTTGTGTGTGTGTGTGGGGGGGGGGGCGGAGATTTCAAATGAGTATTATATATGATGGTACGTACACAGTATAAAACAAAACCTTATTGTGTTCATATTTCTTCTATAAGGCCATCTTCCATTAAGACACGATATTACTAAGTTCAAGGAGCAGTTCGGCCATTAGCCCTTAAAGGTTATAATATTGTTTGAAATAGTCCGACACATGATATAGAAACCTATATAATCAGACAGGTAAATAGTTCAATATTATTGTTATAAGACACTCTATTGTGTGTTAAATTTTGTTAAATGAGCCAAACACATTTAGGTTGATCTACCCGTTTAATGTAACCTTGTATAAAATTATATATACAGTTTCATTTAGTGTGTGTGTGTGTGTGCGCGCGCGTGTGTGTGTGTGCGTGTGCGTGTGTGTGCGTGCGTGTGTTATAGAAAATTAACATCAACACTTTTGCTTCATCATTGTAATCATTCGTCGACTTAATGCCGTAACTATCACGGATCTGTCATTGTTTGAACTCTCCTTTGACACTAATGTACATGTAGAAGAGTGGCGCTTTGATTGATATAAACATTACATGGGTGGCATGAAACAGGCCACCCATTTTATGGCACAAACAAAGAACTATTGCTGAAATGTCAAGAGGGTTTGTTTTGTTGTTGTTTTTTGGTGGGGGTGATTTCTATTTGCAATTGGCTAATTATTAACCAATCAGAATGGACGGCAATTTTCCGCTGTCTATCATTCCGTCACACACCCAGCGCGACGGAAAGAGATCATTATCTGCGACTTATTGTCGTGGGATAGTGACATGTTTTCTCTGCGCATTGTACCTGGACGTACAGGGGAGGGGTGTGCGGCGGAGATGATGTCAAAGATCGCTGTTTCCAAGCCTCTCTCTCTCTTGTCTGCTGCGCTGTTTACAAGCAACGGCCGTGTTCTCGAACGAAAGCTTTCACCTAAAGTAAACACTAACGGCAACGCAGACACTCATTTTAGAGAGAGAGAGAGAAAAGCAACAACGAGGAAATAACCAACCCCCTCGCCACCCCGAAACCAATCGTACCACTTTCCCAGAGAGGAAATTACAAATATTTTAAATCTCCGACCTTTCAAGTCGCTATGGGACACTTATCTTAATTTGGCGTACTTATCTCATTGTCACAACATTAGCATCGTTTCGGCGAACGTTTCCAAATACTCGTAAACAGTTTTGGTCGGAGCGCGACAAATAGTTCCAAAACACACACTGGCTTAAGTACAACTATTAGGGCGCATTGAACTCCAACTACGACAACGCATTAATGGACTATTTCACGATAGGACACAGATAAACGGCGACAGGTTATCCGGAAGATATCCAGACACTGTCGACGACTAACTACATATTTATTAGTTTATCTCCGGAGCGTTCGTTTTACATTTGCAGCATATGTTGTCCAGGGTTGGATGCTGCGCGATCCAGACGTGAAACACGATTAACGCGGATTGCGGGAGTTTTAAGACAGAACTATTTATCGGTCGACAAACCGAAAAATAATTCCCGGAATGCCTTCGTCTTAAACTGGCTTGACGAATACAGTCGGTCCACGATTATCCGCCTCTCGAATAACCGGAATGTCGCAAAATTAGATTACGAAGATGTGCTCTAAGTATTGGCTAAAAATTGCAGTGTGTGATTATCAGCAGTCCAATTCAAGTGCCTTCCATCCTGGCTTCTCGATATTGCGGATAATCGAGATTTAACTGTAGTCTATTAAACTGGAAATGGTTGGGTCGGTTCAGTGTTACAGTGCTGGATTAGAAACTGTTTATTCCAGGGTCCGAATCCAACTATCGGCTGCTGGCACGCTCCCATAGCAGTTTAGGGTAGGGCTGGAATGTACTTATCTGTATTAATTGGAAGGGAAATTGTGCAAAAAAGTCCCTAAGTCCCTAACCTTTAACAGAGATGTAAAATTCTTAGAACGGTGGGACTAATGTGAGTCTAAATGTGTGTGTGTGTGTGTGTGTGTGTGTGTGTGTGTGTGTGTGTGTGTGTGTGTGTGTGTGTGTGTGTGTGTGTGTGTGTGTGCCAACTACACACCGTCATCCGTGCCGGGCTGGCGACTAAACAACTCTCCGTTAGATTTCGACATCCGAGTTAATCGCTTCTGATGTTATCCAGACTGATCCGGAATGATCCAAGTATCGAGTGTGTCTGGTCGCGATAAAACAATTGTCCATTTTCTCAGGCAGTCTGGTTTTGGATAGGTTTTATCTAGGAGCACAAACTGTGACACGGTTTTCTACTCAACAGCTTAAGACCCGCACTTGAACCCTGTAATAGCGACCGACCCCACTAATCGGAATAGCCAGGTTTCACTGTTTGATAACAAGGGTTCGGTATAGCGGGTGACTTGTGTAACAAGAGATATACTTGTATGGAATGACATCGTGAAAATAGGTCACTAATTTGATATTCTTGTTGTTATTATTGTTATTACTATTATTGTTGTTGTTATAGTTGTTGTTGTTTGTTGTTGCTGCTGCTGCTGCTGCCATGGAAAGAGGTGACGCTTTGCATTATTTTGCTTCTGGCTGTTTTTTAGGTCAGGAACTTTACACTTTGACACGCTTATTGTTGTCCATAATGGCTGAACTTGCCATAATAGACTATGGCTGTATAATTACCAGTCTCTCTCTCTCTCTCTCTCTCTCTCTCTGTGTTGTGTCTGTCTGTCTCTGTCTGTGTGTCTGTCTGTGTGTGTATCAGTGCGGGTTAAGACGGTGATGATTGATTGATGTTTTACGGCCACTTTTATGCACACCGGTAGGCTAAATGGGCCGAGCGACTTCCAAATGTCATGAGACGAAGTGAAAGACGAAACAACCTTCAGATATGCCCACGCCGGGATTCGAACACGGGCTGGTAGTGATCTGTGGTCCAGCGCGCTACCGCTAGACCACGGAGGCGCGTTAATACACTGCACAGAAAGTTAGGTGAATATCAACTCTGCACGATTCATCAGGTGACTGATACCAGAGAAGTGAATTTTCACACTGAGACGTGTAATGTCTGACCAGTCCCAGTTCGTGTGTTTATTTGTGTGTGTGTGTGTGTGTGTGTGTGTGTGGTGGGGGGGGGGTATTGGTAGTGCGTAAAAAGAGAATGAGATAATGACACCGAAGCTAACACAATGGTTATGTCATCTGGAAGATACCTCAGAACACGGAATTCTCAAGGTTCGGATGCATGCGCTTTTGCTTGTATCTGTATCCGTATGTCTGTCTATCTGTCTGTGATGAATCAGAGAATCAAAAACCTCAGATAATATAATAATGCTACAGACTAAATCTAGAATGACATCAAAACTTAAATATCATCATAAGATACGCTCCTATTTTTATTCACACCAGCTGCACCACCAAGCTGGAGCTCCCAGCTGTAATATCGAACACGGACGAGACAAAAACAGACGGACAGACAGACCACACGCAAACAATCAGAAATATCCTTCCAATTTCCTACAGCGAAATATCTCGATGACATAACGGCAGCCATTTTCTAGCTTCCACACGTCTCCATCGCCATTAAGTCACCAGACATCGTCACGTGATTTGAAAGTGAAATGTTTACTGAGCCGAAAACGTGTCACAAATTGTCACTTTAAACACCGCCCGTGACATCTCTCAGGGGTTTAACTCTTAAATACAAACCCTTCGCTATACCGTTATACCCGACCCCCGGGTACACCCACATATTACTCAATAACAAAATATTACAAGTTACGGGTACTGTAGCCAACAAGTGAAGCACCTAATTACCAGAAGATAGCGCTTCAACTAATCACGGCAATAATTAGTTATCCCTTCCGAGGCCACGTGATTTCCAACAGGTCATTGTGGCGATGTGCGTGGCTGGACACTTTGGTTACGTCATGTCAGGTCACAGGGTGTCTCGAAGGTTATCCCGAGGGTGTCTCGAGGGTCGTAGACAGGGTGTTGACAAGTTATATAAGCGGGAGGCTTTAGGTATTAGACTAGTATCCTAGTTGTCAACGAATAATAAACTTGGACTCTCTGGCGAGTGAGGAGGTTTACGAACAGTTAGAATAGAGAATTTTTAGAATGGACATCCACCCAAACACATATATCCTCCCCCCATCCCCGATACACACACGCGCGCGCGCACAAACACACACGCACACGCACACATAATGTAATACTATAATGACTTTTGTGGTTCTCTGTCCCAGTGCCCATTCACTCTTTTGTTTATTTGTATGTGTGTAAGTATGTATGTAAGTATGTATGCATGTATAGTGTCTGTCTGTCTGTCTGCTGTCTGTCTGCCTGTCTGTCTGTCTGTCTGTCTGTCTGTCTGTCTGTCTGTCTGTCTGTCTGTCTGTCTGTCTGTCTGTCTGTCTGTCTGGTGAATTGTTTATTTGTTTGATAAACCAAAAACCAATCACATTCAATGTCGTATCTAGTATTTTAGTAGTTTTATAGTTTGATGGGCACAAAGTGTTTTCAGTCAAATATATTACAGATAACGGTGTGTCATAAATAGTCTTATATTGGGGCAAATCATCATCATCATCATCATCATCATCATCCCTGGCTGTATAACATTATTTTTGTTACGTCTTTGTCTAGCAAAATTATCTTCACCGCTATGGCCGTGTGTGCATGTATTGGTGTACATGTGTATGCATGCGTACATGCGTGTGTGTGCATATCTATCGGTCACAAATAATTTAGGATTTGTCACCTCCCGTGCTTGCGTGCATGCTTCAGGCTGTGTATTCATCTATACTTGATACCGGTCACTCTGTCACCATAATCCCAGATATTAGTTGATGTTGACGCCCCAATAATTCACACCACCCCCACAAAACGCTCCCCCCCCCCACACACACACATTCACACACCAATATCTCTCTCTGGGGCTACATATACCATAACCAGCTTCCCGTCAACTGGCCCATAATGTACCGGATGACCTCTGTTCGGGGAGCTAACGACTATCTAAACCGATGACGTGTATCCAGATGATCCAGAATGCAACGAGACAGCGAGTTGACAATCAGTACTATCTGACTATCCAGATATTAGCCCCTCCGAGGACTGGGCTAATGACCTTTTCGGGTCAGAACCTATCATTTCATGGCCAATGACCGTGTGGCTGGTGGCATCTATCTGGGTCGGTTCAGGGGAGAGTTTATTATCACGATCATACAGACGCGGAGGGAGTACTCATAGGATGGATGGATAGTCCCTGACAGACAGGCATACTGATAGACAGGCATACTGACAGACAGGCATACTGATAGACAGACAGACAGACAGACAGACAGAAGGGAGACAGACAGGCCAACAGATAGCCAAACAGACAGACAGACAAACAGACAGTCGGAAAGATAGACATACAGAGAAACAAACAGATAAGCGCGCGCGCGCGCGCACACGCACACATACACATACACACAAAAACCAAACACACACACACACACACACACACACACACACACACATATATATATATATATATATATATATATATATATAATTGGGAGATTGGCTGAGTCTACCTCAATGTGCCGTTATGTATCTGCTGGTAATGTGTCTGGGTGTGTGGCCTGGGTATAGAGAGGGCTGTGTAGCCGGGGATGGGTTTCTGCGTGTGTGCCTTGGGTTATGGCCTACCCATGCAGATTACAGCCTGTGAGGTTTACAATGCAGTATGACTCATCTAACAATATGTAGTACGGTCTGGTGTTATATGACTAGTGGGTAGCTGTAGGTATGTGTCTGGGGGTGGGGAGGGGGGTGGTAGACTAGGTGTGATGGGGTGGGCCTGGGTTGGAGGTTTGGGAGACATGGTGAGGTCTTTGACACTTAGTCAAGTCTTTTTGTTGTGTTCGACCTTAACATGAGTGAGTAACACACACACACACACACACACACATCACACTACACACACACACACACACACACTATCCAGTTCCGGTTGTGCCCACCATAACTAAATGTTGTTATGGGATCAGTTTTGGGATATTTGCATTCTGATGTGAGATGCTGTGATAGCTACAGGGAAGGTCATGAGTTAATGAGTACGATATTTCTGGGGGGGGGGGTCGTATGGGAAGGATGAATAGGATGGGGGGGGGGGTTATTAGGACATCGGATGGTACTGGAAGGACGGATGGTCGGTCCTAGTTGTAGTATAAAAAAATAAAAGGTTGGAACTCTTTTAGAAAAACACAAGACACATTTCGGGGATCACGAGAAGGGCAACAGCTTAAGGCAGGAGGATTGAATTATAAACAGAGGATTACAGTAAGGAATTAATGAAAGGATAAAGGATATAAACTGGTAAAAGGCAGTAGGATAAGGATTATTGGGAGAACATGGAGGGGGTGGCAGACATTCGGAATTAGTAAAAGGAGAAAAGATTGGAACTAATAGAAAGACAGTGTTGGGACCACAATAATAATAATAATAATAATAATAATATATATTAATTATTATTATTATTATTATTATTATTATTATTATTATTATTATTATTATATAGATTTAATAAAGCCCGCCTGATAGGGATGTTCAGTAAAATGATGAATATTAATTAGTTAACACAGATCCACCCAGATACCTGCATTAGTATTTGACTGGATGCCATTCTAACGGACACATATTTACACAGGTATTTAGGTGCCAGGTCATTGAGATACGTTTCAATATTTCATCTGCCATGTTCATTACACTTATTTTCAAATAGATACCTTGTCTTACCGACATCCGGTGTAGTTTTTGAGGAATTAGGACCGTATGGTCAAATTATGAATTCGCTGAAGGTGAATGACGTTATAATCATAAATGGAGTCAGCGTAGTTTATACGAGATGCAACCCAGATCTGGACCTTGTGTTACGTGTGTTTCTTGTTACGAGAATCGATCCAGACAGCGGATGATCGTAAGATGGTAGTAGATAGCTCGACATATTTCATCTGCCATGTTCATTACACTTTTAAATACACATATTGTAGAAGAAGAAAAACCGCCCCCCACAATTAATACACGTTTACGCTGGTGGTCCAATCGGGGATGAAATATTCACCAATGTACGGGGTTCGTGTATTTAGACAGTTGGCGAAATGTTTCAGACGACAAACGATGTCTGATGACTGCTGGAAAGGCACGGGATTAGAATGACTAAAGCTGCAAAGGAAACGAAAATGTGCAGGATTTAGATTAACTAAAAACACGGGGGGTGAGTTTTAATGCGAAAGGAAAGACGCAGAAAGGAAAATAGGAAAACGGCCGCACAATGGGGAGTGGTGAAAGGACAAGAGATACGAAAAGGACGCGCGGGAAAGAGACGCAAAGTGGCATCAACGATAAGAAGAGGTTTGAGAATAACGTTGTTACAACCATAATACGACGTAACTAATATGTCGATTAACGTGTGTCATGTTGTGATGGTATCTGGTATCTCTAGGACATTATCATAGCAAACTGATCCACGTTCTCCGCGTTCGGGATAACGAAGTATTTCAGCCAGCCAGGACAGGTTTTTAAAAATATTTTTCCGGCATGCATTTCGTTCCGTGTGAAGATTAGTTTTAAGATCGTAACAAGGTTAGCTCTCTCTGTGCACGAGATTAACAATTCAGAGAAGTCGTCTCTTTGCCTCCATTGAAACTCCGGTCATTTCTCTCCCTCCATAATTTGTTTATTTGCGTGAGGATTCGTTTCTAAGGCAACCGATTGCTGTTGCTCGGATACAATGGTCTGTAATCCCGCTCTCGTAATGGCGTACTGTGGATGCCCGATTGATGGCATTTCGCTTTTTCCGTTGTCATGGCGACCTTCTCCGATGGTCGTAAAATCCTCTGCCGCGCCATCACCGTGACCTCGGGTTGTCCTCGTAACTGACCATCCCACGGAATTAACCGGCAAATTAATTAATTCCACTCAACTGAAGCCAGAACGTTGTCATGACGTGAATAAAGTTGGCGTCGAGTTTCAGTTGATCCTTCATTTGACGATTGACAGACAATATTCTGACGGCTGGCTCGGGGTTCATAAATGGAGGTAGCGGTGGTGGGGAGGGACAGGTGGATTAGAAAAAAGAGTCAGACAGAGAGAGAGGGAGAGAGAGAGAGAGAGAGAGAGAGAGAGAGAGAGAGAGAGTAGCCCACTTTTATGATGATTGACAGAGCTTGATGAGACGCCAATTAGTTGCCCATCGCTTACAACCTACCCATCATGTCAGCCCCCCCCCCAAAAAAAAATATTAACATCCAGCGGCCTCTCGCCAAACATCCCATCGAAGTACCACGACATCCCACCGATTTCCTCACAAACATCCCTACCACGGCGCTGACCCTCGGCTCCGTGTCCCCAGCTCGCCGTGCTCTCCCGTCTTAATGGCACCATCGAGTCATCGTGTCCTCCTGAAGGAAGACACATCCAGCGCGTGCCACTTAAGTCGAGAATTCTTGGAGCTCATTTAATACTTGACCCAGCGAGATGTTGGCAGCGTGAATGATGTCGGATTCCGTGGAGAGCGAGCCGGAATATTAACGATGTCACGTGGCGGCCACCAGCTGGGCTGGATCCTGACGAAGGGCATTCTGATGTGACATTGTCCTTTGGCTGGTAACGGACCCGGGGGTACGCTGGGGAGGGGGGGGGACATTTAGGCGTGTAAAATACTTGGTTACTCTGTGAGATGGGCTACCGAGAGTAAAGCAACTATATCTCATTGAGTGAGTTTGTGAGTTTGTATAAGTGAGTCAGTGAGTCAGTGAATGAGCTGCAGGATCGCAGAGGCCGAATTAAAATCCCGAACCAACAAGGGAGAGGGTCGTTTACATTTTCCTTTATGATCATAGTCCCTCTTTAATTATGTTTAGCCGTTCGGCTTCCGGGGGGGGGGGTACATTATTTAGCCACCAGCTATATTCGTTGTAAACCAGTCAATAATATACACATTAATACACACATCAATGTACACAATAATGCACACATCAATGTACACGCTAATACACACATCAATGTACACAATAATACACACATCGATGTACACAATAATCCAGCTAATATAACGCATCATACCAGAGAGAGAGATGGGGGAAAAGACATAAGTACATACATACATATATACCAATGAAGCACAAAACAGACAGTACAACAAGACCTCATTTAGCCGCCACCTGGGTAAACCGTCCACTCATCAATAACTCTGTTATTAATATGTCTACATGTACATGATGATCGTTCCGGTAACGAAATGTTATGGACTTACTTGATAAAGACACTTGTGTGAGTGAGATATAGACTACCGTCTGAAATTCGTCATCATTTTACACACACACACACACACACAGAGAGAGAGAGAGAGAGAGAGGGGGGGGGGGAATGGCTGCATGCATGTGAAATGTTGCAATTATACTACTACTTTTGGACACAAGTTTGACTATATTGGACTAACGATCTCCGAAAGTAATCTGACTAACTGAAAGATGAAATACCTTTCAAACAAAGCTAGTCCAGAAATTGACCCTGGATGCTAAAGGTCTGTGGCCAACCGTGGTACTGTCGTGCCACTAGGAGGAGGGGGGGGGGCGACGCCAAATAATCAAGATGGGAACATCGATTCGGATTCGTCCTTGGTGTTGCCGACATGTTTGACCTGACCGGAGGTGACATTACACTACCACCACTACAATCACCACTACCCACCACCACCACCAGCTCCGCTACAAACCTACAACTTGTAAACCCAGAATAATCAAATATCCTCGGTGTTTAGCCTCCAACTTGGTGTAGAGTTGACCAAGACATTTAGGGCTCCATGTCCTAATTTGTTCTCCAGAGACAGGACACACATCGGCCTTAGACTCCAGAGACAGTACACCCCCCCCCCTCTCCCCTCTCTACTTCAACCCCATATAGTCATGTTAACCTTGCAGCCATTCCACAGAAGATGATAAGACTAAGTCATTACCTTTTAGACTAAAATCTCTGCTGCTATCCAAAATAACATTTACAACAGGATTTTGACCTTTTTTCTACTGCTCAGATAAACATCTGTAAACTTTCTCAGCAGCCATGCTAGTATACTGTTTTTTTTTTCATTCAAGCCGTCCACGAATGATATCCTTATTATCTGATCACATCCGAAATAGTTCCATCTCGCGCGCGAATAAAAGTAGTTCCCTTGTACAAGTGGATATTATTATTACGCCGTCTTATAATGAGCAGCACATATCTAGAACTTGCACTTGTAATTAACTCGAAGTAACGAGACTATTGAAAACAAATATAATGTTGATTCTAAATACCCGAGAGAATGGCAGTTCCCGACTAAGCCCGACATGGTACTACTTTTAACGCGCCGGTGTCTGACACGTGCGAATCGTCATGGCGTATGACCATATACCGAGAACTATCTTACAGACTTGTGTTTCTGACCATTTTCAGTAGATAACGTGTGAGATCGATCATTCATATAGCATTGTTGCTAGACTGAGATGGATTTCTGTGACGATAAAAAAAACGGCCTAAAACTGCCCCATCACTCTACCGACCGAACTAGCAGCATACATCTTTATATACCATCTTAAGTACAATTATAAATAACAACAATCCCATTTAACACGGAGCTGAAAGTAATCCTTCAACAGATCAGTAGACCGTGGTTTATACAAGAAGATTTATGATAAATTATATTCACGCTGTCATTGATATTAGGTATGGCATCGTCCTTTAGGCACGGTGAACAGGGGGACCCTCCTTCCGTCCCGCTTTCTCTCTCTCTCTCTCTCTCTCTCTCTCTGTGTGTGTGTGTGTGTGTGTGTGTGTGTGTGTGTGTGTGTGTGTGTGTGTGTGTGTGTGTGTGTGTGTGTGTGTGTGTGTGTGTGTGTGTGTGTGTGTGTGTGTGTGTGTGTGTGTGTGTGTGTGTGTGTGTGTGTGTGTGTGTGTGGCGATGTTTTGAAGCCCTGCACTGGACGAATTCCGCCCTAATCCAGCATCCTCAGAGGCAAAGCCCGGACAGAAAGGTTATAGAATATCCATAGAATTGGCAAACAATTACTCTGAACTATTGCCGGGATTCAACCAAGTGATGTCAAGAAGGGATTTTCTAAAGTACTGAACTAATATAGTGACAGTTTATAACTACTTAGTACATCTTCACTTTATAGCTAGACACCGTGGTAGTTTTGACTACTGGTTATACACATCACCGTAAATACATCAGACATGTATGACGGCATGAGAAGGCATGTTTGTCATAAATATAAACAAAATGATTAAAAGTAATTCTATATTGCATTTACGTTTTTCAATCAGTGGCATTTTTTGAGAATCTTAAAAACCATCCTATCCCTGTCTAAATTTATCAAAACTGACAACTATTTGCTGGCAACCTTTCGAAGTTGCCAGATCCATGTTTCTGGCTGGCGTGTTACAGGAATGTCGTATCCTGTTGATTGTTAACCGGTTTTCTATAGGTGAGTACCGACGTACATATACCACAATCGTATGAGGTGCAGTAGAAACTTGCCCATCCGACCAAACAAGTGACCCGTCTGATTACACAGATGAACGGAATAGAGAAATTCCTAGCGATTTTTTAACAGCACCCAGAGAACCATTAGAATTACGCAACATCAGGTGGCCGGAATATATAGTTGGTTGCTTTAGTCGATTGACGGCTAAATCATGTACTACTGTACGCAGTAGAGTGTGGGCAGTGGATCTAGAGGAGTAACGGTTTCCCTTAATTAGAACATATTTCCGTCGGTTCACACTAAACAGTTAGCCATGTACATTCGGCTTTCATTAATCGAGCCGAGAGCCCGGTGAAGGTCACCCACAATAGCGAAGGTCAAACGGAATGTCTACAATCTGCGATGAGCCGCTTAATTAAATTAATTCGTTTCACTAATGAAGAACGATATGCCTTTGTGCGGCCTGTGTGTCTGACGGCCGCACTATTTATTGCCGTGTCAGCAAATTTAATGTTCGCCATTTGGGCCAAGTAATTATTTAATTATCAAAGAACAATAGAAGCTTCTCCCATCGCCACCCCCACGGCAGCGGATCCCGTTGGCAAAATCTCCTCTCTCTTCCGGAGCTAGTAATCTACACAGCTCAATCAAACAACCTGTGATGTCGACGATAGTATCACTAAATGCTCTCTGCGTGCGTGCATGCGTGCGTGCGTGCGTGCGTGTGTGCATGCGTGTGTGCGTCCGTGCGTCCGTGCGTCTTTACCTAAGGATATATTATCATTGACAAACATTCAATGAAGGTAAATATGTGAAATTTCGTTGAAAATTATTACCCACAATGCTCTTGGCTTTTCAATTTAAATGTCTCCACTGAGATGTTCCCCATTAACTATTTATGTTATCTACATTTCATGTTTCCCTCATTTCCTATAATCGTAATTGTTTTCTGATTTTTGTTACAATGCGTCATCTACAACAAATTTTGAAGAGGGTTAATTATTTGGAGTAAAGTTTATTATAATATTAAGAAGGCCTATTGCTGTTATAAATATATGATCCAAGGTCAATTAATTACCTCCGTTCCGGTTGAAGATGTGGAAGAGATGGGGGGGGGGAATATATAAAAGTTTAGAGTATCTGGGATCTTCATCAAATGTTTGTGGAAATGAACAATGATGGTACACGTTAAGTAATCGGTCTCTCTCTCTCTCTCTCTCTCTCTCTCTATATATATATATATATATATATATATATATATATATCCTATCGCCTACTTATCAGTCCTTGGCGCCTCCGTGGTCTAACTGGTAGCGCGTTGGATCAGAGATCACTACCACCTGAGTTCGAATCTCGGCGTGGGCATATCTAAAAGTTGTTTCATCTTTGAATTCGCTTCATTACCTTTGGAGGTCGCTCCACCCATTTAGCCTACCGTGTGCATAAAAGTGGCCGTAAAACACAAATCATCAATGTCTCTGGTGTATCCGGTAGTGCAATGCATAGCAGATCGTCAGGTCACCAGATCGAATACCAATGTTATCTGTATATGAGTAGTTTTCACCTTTCAAACGAGGCACTCATTTTCTGCGCTGCAAACTTCCTCGTTATTGGTTCGAGTCCGGCCCATAGCTGTATTTGTGGGTTTGTTTTCATCAAGGAGTTGTCCCTCAACCGTAAATGTCTCAGGTCTGAAACCTCAACTGAACTCAACCCACAACCTACTCTCTATTTAATCCCTAAAAGTGTGTAACTCATCGACTTCCGGTACATCTCTTAAGATGGGTGGTCCATTAAGCGAGGTGTCCATCAAAGTCAGATGTTATTCTAGTCATAGGACAACAAATATCTACCTGTAATAAGCGACAATCCTCATAGATCCACCAAATGGTTTGCATGTCGCGGGTTAGTTTTTGTGTGTGTTGGTTTGTGTTTTTCCTCCCTTCCCCCCCCCCCCTTTTTTTAACAAATCGGCGATAACACGCCAAATTATGATAAGATATTTTTTCTCCAATGCCGACGTGAGATACTAAATTAACCATCTGGGATCAGATGAGAGATAAACCATGTCGGAAGTGAAATTAGACCGACAGGTGGCGTGTTTCGAGACGGGATTCTTAGCCGAGTGTCGGACCAAAACGGCAACAGAGTGACTTCTTTTCTGGTTCTTTTTAAACCGGTTCCTACTCATAACACCAATAACAACGGCTACAAGAAAAACAACAACAACAACGACCACAACAACAACAACAACAACAATGATGAGAAGCGGCACTGAAACAAAGCATACCACGACTTTAGGTCATCCCCCCATCCACCCCTGTACTAATTAGATTACCTGTAGACAGGTAAACATTACATAATCACGGCGATGTTACCTTGTCGTGTTCCATTTAACGCACACACCTTCAGACACCTGTCAGACCTAGCCCGGGGTCAGTCTGTACACCCGGAGGGGTGGACTAAACCTGATCCGGGGCAAGACGACCTGGATCAGAGA
Source organism: Paralvinella palmiformis (assembly GCA_025642065.1). Lineage (NCBI taxonomy): Eukaryota > Metazoa > Annelida > Polychaeta > Terebellida > Alvinellidae > Paralvinella > Paralvinella palmiformis. The sequence continues at coordinate 1,174,370 of JAODUP010000013.1, read as the reverse complement.
GAAACAAAAGAAGTTTGTTGACAGATTTACCTATGACTACAGCGACCGGTGGGAAAACGTAATCGCCGATAGGACTAACCCCGGATCTACTGCTGCTACTGTCGTACTGGATTAGGAGGAACCCTGGCTCACCAGGTCGGTTGGTAGCGCCCCTGCGCGGCTTTTCGATAGTCGTAATACGGGATCCCTAATCTAAGACCTTTGTCAATAACGTGATCTGTTTACGCTACAGAAGCCCTCCTACACTCGTTCAATCCTGAGTTATCAAGTGTCGTCGTCAAATTCTCAGAGAGTATACCATTTTTAGCAAATGATTATAGACAAATAATCTTCAATAACCCATCATCATCATCTGTCAAACACGAGTGAGTGGTCAGATGATGTATTCGAACCGATAATGTTTCAGCTCTTACTCGAGCAGACTTCTAATGGGCTACCAGTTAAAGACAGATATCCGATTCGAGCCTTTTTTTACCTGTCCAGAAGACTTCGGGTCAAAGTCGATGCAATTCTTTGATAGCTAATACACTTTTCCAAATAGTTATTCTAACTATTTTTTATTGCTACGATTTATCGCCCTATTACTTGTGTCTCGTCAATTATACGTAATCTAAGTGTTTTATTGTTAGAAAAGAGTCATAATAAATTTAGGTTAATGTGGATCACTTTTACCTAGCTGCCATGTGGCTGATTAATGATACATTAGAATATGTACACATTCCCAGTGTTGGCATAGAAAGTGGTGACGTTCAGCACATAGCCGAAAACAACAACAACACACATGTTGATGAGGTCAGTACGCAACTCCGCTCAGCGAAAATTGCCGAGTGAGAACGAACGAAACCGAATATTCATAACACGACGTTATATGGCTACCATTGGCTGAGAAAGGCCTGAATTTCCGCATACGGACAATTAGAGTATCCGGCTCAGTCCACTCAGTTGTTGATCAATATATGGCCCAGTCCACTCAGTTGTAGATCAATATATGGCCCAGTCCACTCAGTTGTAGATCAATATATGGACCAGTCCACTCAGTTGTAGATCAATATATGGCCCAGTCCACTCAGTTGTAGATCAATATATGGCCCAGTCCACTCAGTTGTAGATCAATATATTGTCCAGTCTACTTAGTAATATGCGGTTTTGTAAATGTTATTTAACTCAAAGCTTTGATACTCGAGAAACTTCTGTTTGTGGGGGGTGAGACTGAGAGGCATACGTCATTAACCAATCAACTAGGGCCCTGAATGTTTGCATAATAAACATGAAAAAAAATATTTAAATATTAAATCGTACCCCTTTTCTCCGTTACCGATCACTTTTTTGGGGTTCTATTAATTAATATTCTAAATACACTTCATCGTATAATAAATACCCCAGGCGGCACTAAACTGGATAAATCTAAATATTCAAATTGGTGACCATTCGGGAATCTTCATGTCGTCGAATAATTAATGTCTAGAGGAGATGGTTCGGCTCGGGTTTCTAACTACTTCTGTTAACTGTCCGAGGGTTCTACGTTTTGTAGATATAGAACAGAACCATTTATCTTTGAGGTAACCTTGTCTGGTGGCGTACTCCGAACCCAATGATTTGGAAACGATTTATCGAAGTAGTTCGTGTTCGTGCGATGGAAATATGAGGAGGGTATCCCATTATGAGGAGGGTATCCCATTATGGTGAAAAGAGATAAAAGGATAAATTGTTGTACAACTTGTTCTATTATTTTAAAACACCTTGTAACATAATCATTTCATATCGCAATAGAAGCGTTTTAATGGAGAGTTTATTTACGTCTAACACGTGTTATGCCATGTTGTCCGACAGATGGCGCTGTTAGTACTATTAATTGTTCGCAGCTTTCATCTGACTTGTATTCGCTTTGTTTTCTGTAGAAATGTTTCCATTCCGCGGCATCTGCAGTTATTCATTCCCGCCTTGATTTTATGTTCATCCGTCTGAGGTTTTTTCCCCCTACAGCTCACCTTCCAAGTCCGTGCGGGCGTGTGTGCATGCGTACGCGTTTGCGTGGGTGGGTGGTTACAGTCGGGTACCGTTCAAAAGACCCACCAGCCTCGACCAGTGTTTTTACTCCGATACCGATATACCACCACCTTCGCGCGATCGGCTTCGTAACAACGAAACACCGGACGAAACACTACCTAGGCGGTGTAACAGATGCCGCACAGAACAACGAGAAAAATATCCGCAGACTCGTGGCGGGTTCGGCCCCGGCCATGTCTGAGCTCTGTGATGATAAGCCGGTTTGTCTTAATTAAATTAAATCCTGACGTGTACGCAACATGGATCTCTGAAGCTCGGTGTATAAAGTAATTAATAGCCGCGAATAGCCTCCAGCCACCGAGTATCGAGTCGGCCATATTGCTTTCATCTTCCAGGGCCCGAGGGTGGCGCAACTTTTAGATGTGGCTCCCAAACGATTTCCAAACGGCCCAAAGAGCTAGCTAATCGACAATTGGCTGGAAAACATCTCTCTCTCTCTCTCTCTCTCTCTCCATCCTTTAATTTAGTATTATTTTTAGAGTTCGGTCGCACATGTCTCCAGCGAGTCTGTGAAATTTTACCACTAGGTGTCTCCTCGGTTGTCATTATCCCGTCGTGTTCTGATTGGTCGGTCAATCGGCTATCCAGATCCCATATCCGGAGTGATGGCAGCGCTTCCTGAAACGTGTCCCAGAATCATATCTGGATTGCGGCTGACTTATGTTTAATGCAGTACAGCTGGGGAGAGGGATGGCGTTTTAATCCCAGTTTGATAGAGACCTAATCCAGTAACACGTGTCGTGGATTAGGCTGGATTAGCCCAGCATTAGAATGGCTCCGGGAGATAGAGGCGTATTTCTCTGTGAAGCTTTGCCAGTCCGGATTTGTCCCTATGTTTTACACACACACACGCGCGGGCCAAACTGTCACCACACACACACACACACACACAAACACGCGCAGCCATCCACTATCCCATAAGCCTATACAATAATAATAATGATAACAATATTAGTTAACATGGGGCCGCACAACACATTGATGCTTCCTTATAATAATATATACAACAGGTGACTTACAATTTGTATTAGCCAAAGCTTTTGGGTGGATATAGAGGTGTCAATGTATGGGTTTATACTGGGGTATATGTCTTAGTAGGCTGGGTCAATACCACCACGTGTGTGTGTGTGTGTGTGTGTGTTAGTTGCCGGTCCACAACCACACGCGCGAACACCTGCTCGTACACACGCACAATCAGAGAGAGAGAAGAGAGATGAGAGATGAAGGAAGATCCTGCTATATATCCTCTTTTCTACCATCTTATCTGGTAAGATACATGTAATATTAGTTCGCCTGGTGCCACACCAGACGTTAATGTTTTCTCTCAACCTGACGACGGCAGGTGAATTACGAGTTTGTGGCTTTTTTTATATCAGGGCCAACAGTAATGCAGATAATCTAATTTACCTGGCTACGTGTTCTGCTGTCAACCTGAGACAATATTATATTTTTGTACTTTGTTATTTAACTAGGTCATGTCGTTGCGGCGATCAGAGTTGTTTAATGCATACAGTACAACCTGTCTCATAGGAGCAACGTCTGTAAAGGATTGCTTACATCAAAGATACTTTTTTCGACATCTTCCCCATCCAATTCCTTCATCTAGCTCGGTTATTCGTATTAAAGCTTCCTTTAACAGCTACCTTGTCTTTATTTGTCATTTCGCGTGATTCCTCGGTTAGTCGCTTAAGACAGGTTATGTTGTAGTATTATTAGCTGTTATTGGTTTTACTATTTACCACAAATCCTGGGCAGTATTTGTTATTCTCGTATAGTTACTGAAGTTGACTTCGAGGGACTTGTTATTCTGATAGGAAGGTTTATATTTTGTTATGAGGATGGTTGTTATTGTTACTGCTAATTTTGTTATGGTTATTATTTGGGGGGGAGGCATATGGTTATACCTATTATTTCCATTTCGTTATTCAGTCCGTTGTTATTCCCATTTTGTGTCATAAATGTTATTCAGACGTGGAAGTTACTAATGAGCCATTACGGCAGGTGAAGTTACCACTATGTTAATAATTCCCTGATGAATCGGTGAGATGTTCTTATTACGATTCATGATTCTCGGTTCCGATATATCCTTAGATCTCACTCACTCACTCACTCAAACTCACTTATACGCTCACTTATACGCTCTCTCTCTCTCTCTCTCTTTCAGACATACACACACACACACACACACATACACACATGGACACGGGAGTTGAGAGCGGAGACACACACAATATATTATATTCTGTACTGTATTCAGATATGCCAATGGCCTAGTGTAGATTTGTAGAACATAATAATTATGGAAATGTTCAGGAAATGAGAAATCGCTATCTTCTGGATCATAAACGGGGGACAGACTCTGTGTGTGTGTGTGTGTGTGTGTATGTGTCATACAGATATTTAAGGCGCTGGCACAGGTGTTATATTTTCATTCAAACAACAATTATAACTCCAAACTGATCTTTTTAAATTATTTAATTGCATGTATAATTAACTACCGTTATAATTAGAGAAAAATTAAAGAAAAAACAAATTACTAAAATAATCCAGAAGAGGATAATCTAAATATAAACAAGAAACTATGATTAAAACAAAACCAGGCTTTGTGCCGAACATTACTACGGCCAAGAAAGATTAAGCCTAAAATGGAAAAGTAAAATATTAATACACAGTATGAATAATATATGAATAATATAAGCATAAATCAGAATAAATTCAGATTAATACTAATAGCAGCGATACAACACGACTCAACCTAATAGCAGCTGTGCGTGTGTGTGTCAGTGATCTCTGTTACACCGGGGCACACTATCTTCATTGAACAAGTGTAATCCAACCCCCCAAAATTCCGCCCTAGAATAATCCGCTAACCGTATTTTCCGACAGTATTTAGTTTATTATAATCTGACGTTTGAACTTCTAACGGCGACTCAGTATGTCCCACACTAAGCTGATAATTACTACTGGCCAAGATATGGATAGACTGACACATCGTATTATGACGATTAAACCGACTTACAAGTTATGTACGACAGTTTACGATACTGTCTTGATGATGATGCTGCTGATGATGATGATGATGATGGTGATGATGATGATGATGATGTAGATACAACGGCTTGAATGAAAATTATCATCATGATTAGCTATTTCAAATAAGAATGACATAAACGGCTTGTAGATTAATGATTCACGATGGATATTAATTAGAAAGAAATTTGGAATGGATGAATTTGGCAGTTATCTAACTGAAATAGTACAACGACCGGGGAATTGTTGAATCCCGATCTCCCATAGACCATGAAATGAGCAAGGAGTCCCAATGGCATTATATATATATATATATATATATATTGTTGCTCGGCTTTTATAGTGGAATGTACTCTGGAACTGGCTATCGTAAATACGTTTTAAGACTTAGACGTGACTATGGATGGGTCTCTTCTATCTACCGTATAGTACGATAACATAAATATTTTCTACATTTAGATGTTAGTTGTGGTACTGTTTGCCTGGCTATTTTAATGGTAGAAATATTTCATTAATCAACCGTAACACGTTCAGGTGTGTTTCTTAAAACTCTCACTGATTGGTCTTTTTTGGGGGCTATTTTACGACCATTTTGTCCACATAGAAGGACAAATTGGTCGAGTGACCCAGAGGTAATGAGGTGAAGTAAGAGATGAAACGGCTTTCTGACATAAGCCGGCTGGAATTTCAACCCGAGTGCTATAGATCTGTAGCCGACGCGCTACCAGTAAGGCCATAGAGGTTGCCCTTCTAGGGATGGAAATGCCTTGACACCTCCTCCATTATTTAACTAAACGAGGGTAGTTTATATTTTCTTCTCAGTATCAAATATGGATCGATATTGTTGACTTTATGCATCTGTGGATCTTCATCTGGTGTTGGAGTCCTGGTCCAGTCCTAGTTCAGGTAGTTTAGACAGACTAGGTTCCCAGTCCTTGTTGTTGCCGCGGTGGCTGTTGTTTCTGTTATTGTGGTGACTATAAAGTGTAATAAGTTCCAAACACCAAACCGCCATAATAAGGGTTACATCTCATTTGCTTTCGTGGCTTACCAATGAATCACCTCCACCTAGCCCCTTCTCCTATGCCATCTCAGCTCACAGGGATGTATACCGCGCCTGCAACTGCTGACGTGTTGCCATTGACTTCCTCGAGACTTCAACAAATACAGTTAAATAAAGTCTAACGTGTTTTTTCTGTGCTAACTTGTCTCGAACTCGGAACCCCATAACACGTCTTAAATCTGTCCAACTGTGCCAAGGAATATTTTTCTTCTGCGTACAGTTTGAACTGTTAGTCTGCTATAGGAGATTCTGCTAAGCTCTCTGAATATTAATATCTTTATAATATAATGATCTTTATATTCGTGCGGAGCACGTGTGTTACTGACGAAATACAAAATCAGTTTATAAACACGATAAAATTAAATTGGCTCAGAGACTTCCAAATGAAATGAAGCATGCTGGAAGATAAACACCCTTCAGACACGGCTAGGTCGGTATTTCCGGTGCTAGAGAACTGTGTCTATCCACGCTACCAGCTGGGCTATATAGACGTCCCTATACTGTGACGATGATCACGCAGACAGTTAAAAACCTTGTTTATCTATATATAGGTAGATCACTGGCAAACAAATGTATATCAAATCTACATCAATCAAGATTGGAGCTACTTACCTATTGTGTATCACTCAGCTAAGTGGTCAGAGTACCTAGGTGGCGGCTAACTGATGTTTTATTGTAATTTCATTACCCAAACCGACCAAGTTATGGTGGCCGGTTTATGAAGGTGTCATCTAATACATGATTCACTATAAATAATGATTTACCTGATCATTGCCAGTGTAAACGCCAACAGATGGTGTTATTGTACGTCGCTAAACCTTCCCAATAAGCTGTGTTCTGGATCAATAAAATCCCCTCTCCGGATCAGTATCCGGAATCTAGCCAATAGCCTATTGTGTCTGGGCCATAAAGACAAGGATATTATCAGATTATCTGGCCGGTAGCTGGAAGGACGGGAAGATGGGGGGGGGGGAATATTGAAATATGTTCTGGATATATATATATTTATAACACACCGTTAGACAGTTTGACCTTACTCAAGGTGAGATGGCTTATAGTGGATACGGGAATAAATGTACGCAGGAGAGTATTGATACCGGATAGATTAAGACATATATAAGATAATATATCTGTGTATGCAATTTACACATTGAGATTTAGAGCTTTATAACAAAACATAGCAACTGACAACTATGATGTAGCAACTATACCAACTATGATGTAGCAACTATAACAACTATGATGTAGCAACTATATCAACTACGGTGTAGCAACTATATCAACTATGATATAGCAACTATATCAACTATGATGTAGCAACTATATCAACTATGATGTAGCAACTATATCAACTATGATATAGCAACTATATCAACTACGGCGTAGCAACTATACCAACTATGATATAGCAATTATACCAACTATGATGAGGCAACCATACCAACTATGATGTAGCAACTATGTCAAGTATGTTTTTATTATTTTCTGTGTTGTTGGAGTAATGAGTACTCTGCTCTTATAATCCGTGCACAGACCTGCGTGTTCACGTAGGTCTGTACACACAGTGAGAGGGGGAGATAGGGGGGAGAAGCACGTGCGTGCGCGCACGTCCTTTAACCAACGAGTTATTACAATAAGAAAAAGTCACGTGACTATCGGCATGCGACGTCCACAAACCAAGCACTGTATAACAGTGCGCACAATCTTACTCACAGACCGTTCTACAGTGTCTCACTCACAGACCGTTCTACAGTGTTTCACTCACATAAACCGTTCTACACTATCTCACTCACAGACCGTTTTACAGTGTCTCACTCACAGACCGTTCTACACTGTCTCACTCACAGACCGTTCTACAGTGTCTCACTCACATACCGTTCTACAGTGTCTCACTCACATACCGTTCTACAGTGTCTCACTCACATACCGTTCTACATTGTCTCACTCACAGACCGTTCTACATTGTCTAACTCACACACCGTTCTACAGTGTCTCACTCATAGACCGTTCTACAGTGTCTCACTCACACACCGTTCTACAGTGTCTCACTCACAGACCGTTCTACAGTGTCTCACTCACAGACCGTTCTACAGTGTCTCACTCACACACCGTTCTACAGTGTCTCACTCACAGACCGTTCTACAGTGTCTCACTCACATACCGTTCTACAGTGTCTCACTCACATACCGTTCTACAGTGTCTCACTCACAGACCGTTCTACAGTGTCTCACTCACATACCGTTCTACAGTGTCTCACTCACAGACCGTTCTACAGTGTCTCACTCACATACCGTTCTACAGTGTTTCACTCACAGACCGTTCTACATTGTTTCACTCACATATACCGTTCTACATTGTCTCACTCACATATACCGTTCTACAGTGTCTCACTCACATACCGTTCTACAGTGTTTCACTCACAGACCGTTCTACATTGTCTCACTCACATATACCGTTCTACATTGTCTCACTCACAGACCGTTCTACATTGTCTCACTCACACACCGTTCTACAGTGTCTCACTCACATACCGTTTTACAGTGTCTCACTCACAGACCGTTCTACATTGTCTCACTCACACACCATTCTACGGTGTCTCACTCACACACCGTTCTACAGTGTCTCACTCACACACCGTTCTACAGTTTATCACGACATACCATTATCACAGATCAATGTAGACGATCGACAGTGGTCCAATCTGACCCCTAATATGTACTGATATGACATAATCGGTCATGACTAGCCCGACTATATATCCGCTCTTTGTTAGACCGACACTGGTCTGTTAACATAGCCTGATCCACAGCCTGTGTATATGTATATAGCACCAAGTTACGACAGAATGTTATATAACAAGCTGTTATCGTGCCTTATATACACACAGACTCACATCTCTACGGTCTGCTGTCGTGTCATTCAACGCCCTCTATAGTTCCATATCGTATTCAGTGTCTACATTAACAAACGGCTTCTGGCTTTGATCCTAGAAGAGCCACCAAATGTAATTGGACTTGATAAATAAACAAAAAAAGGTCGATTAGCAGCCAATTATAGACCACTTTAGGCGGTTCAGCTTATATATATATATATATATGTGTGTGTGTGTGTGTGTGTGTGTGTGTGTGCGCGCGCGCGCCCCACACAGCTATTTCAATTTCCCCCTCTGATATATATATATATATATATATATATCAGAGGGGGAGATTGAAATAGCTCACAGGAACAGCTGTGCATATAAGTGGCGTACATTGTAGACCAGTAAGGATCACTCAGAGGCCATATTACGCACAGATCAACGCCTCAAAATTCACCCCCATCCCACTCCATCTCACCACCATCTCCCATACCAGGTCCCCCCCCCCACCCCGGCTGTAGGTGCGATATTACGATGCTACTGGCAATCACAATGTTATATATAACAATGTGAATGAGACCAGTTGTTATCGGGAGGCGAGGGGCGTGTCTCTGGGTTTAATTGACCACAAACATCTGGAAGTTTGATCCAGTCGTAATCAGTAGACGCTGTCTCCTCACTGCAGCGCCACCTATACAGCTCTCTGACATAACACAGCACAGGCGGGCCCCCAGCAGCCCAGAGCGGCTCAGAGGTCCATATGTAACCTATAGCCAAGGAGGAAGAAAACAGTCAGATAATGTACAAGCTTCGGGGCAATCTGGAATAATAACCATTAACTGTTTACGAGAATACACTCTACCCATTAAGCTAAATGGCTGAATGGTGAGGTAGTTAATTTCCACCTGTGATTACGTAATAGGTTTTTAGCCATATTTTACGCCGAATCCGTCGATTGTGTCGAGGGACTATCGTTGGGCAATCAGAAGCTGCCTACTAGTTCACTTCCGATCCACACAACCCATTTTTCAGCGAATCAACAATTCGCATTCCGAGAGCTGCCGTCATACGTGGCAGGGGACATTTTGTTAGCGGACACTTTCTTGGACTTTACTGTTGTACTTTCTGTCAGATGTTGTTTGTTTTCTCTCGTCGTACAACACCAACAACAAGACCACGACAGCCACTCAAACTGCGCTCCTGAGACCTCTCGAAATGGGCCCTGAACAGCCCTAGGGGTCACCGGATTGCTTTATATGTATATACCCGTGACGTATGAGGGGGGGTCCTTTGAGTGGTACGACGGTCTCCCTGCCTTTAAGGCCGGCGACTTGTCGTTGTGAAGAAGCTAGCACCTGTGAATGAAGATCTATTAAGTCAATTTATGCTTACCTTAGTCGTCCCGTCTAGAGGTTTATTGGCCGAAATGTTCCCGCCTCAATTATTGTTTCTTGTCACGTAAATAAAGAGTCATAACACACACACACACACACACACACACACACACCTCCCTCCCCCCTATAAAATAGCGACACTTGAGGCACACCACTAGTTCTCTTATATCACTTGTATATATTAATGGGTGATTTATGCAGTCCATATCAGACAGTGGTGCCTGTGCTCCGCGACTACCCTAAGGAGAGAGAGAGAGAGAGAGAGTGTGTGTGTGCGCGCGGGGGGGGGGGTTGTGTGTGTTTGTGTGCGCGCGCGCGCGCTCACTCATGCACGTCTATGAAGACGGGTGGCCGACCAGACGAACGGATGGGTAGGAAGAACAACGTATGAGACAAGAAGACATATGGGTTGGTAGACATGTAGATAGGCAGACAAAACAGACAGACAAAGTGTAGTAGTTCTAATGTTAGTACTATAAAACCTGACCTAACAGACTACCCTCAACCATCTGAGTTCAAATCTCCGCTTGGGTATGTCTGAAGGATGTTTCATCTTTTACTTCGCCTCGTTACATTTGGATGTCGCTCGGCCCATTTTTTGTCTACTTGGCACATAAAAGTGGCCGCAAAACATTAAATAAATCAAAACAGACTACCTTTGTGTTTTCAGAAGGTCCCTAAATACAGTTCCTGATGTCTATAAGGGGTGATTCTGTGAATACTAGCCTAGAGGGGCCGCCACCTTCGCTTGTCAACTAAAATAAGTTCCATATTAAAGCAGGTGGTTGTACAAACGGATTCCGTTGTAGCATCACATAATGGCCGTCTTCCATTCATAAACTAATCTAAACCAGCCTCCATCTGACACCAAACTCCTACTCCAATCACTTGGGGTAGCTCTGTTTGGCAACTCCATCACTCATTCTTTCCATATTTGGAACAGCTGCAAATTCACAGGGGGGAAGGGATGTGGCTGTTGGGTTTTAACCCCCCCCCCCCGCAGTTCTGAGATCCGTCAATTCTACAGAATATAAAATTACTCCTACTTTCTGACATCTCATCAACGGGACACCACCCCCCCCCCCCTCCTCCCCATCGTAATCCGACATTCAATTGTTCCGACTGTCCAAAGTTCCAAAACTGTATTTTCGACCCTATTGTGGAGCAGGCCCGTGAAGGAACACTTAGAATTAGCCAACAAAAGGTTGTTGAGTAGAAGAAGGAAATTCAAATACATCCTTATACATCTTATCCCTTTGAGGTAGTCTACGATAACACATCAACGGCTATATATATCTGGTTAGATGTTTGGACACCAAAATTTGGACCCCAAAATTCCGGGGTTTTTTGTCAGAAATGTTGTCGGTTTACTGCCGCCTTTTTGCGCGACCAACTGCTAGATTGGCCGAACAGCCTCCAAAGATATGAGGCGAAGTGAAGGATGAAACCCCTTTCAGATACAACCGGGTGCCGGGATTTGAAGCCGAGTGGTAGAGATCGATGACCGACCACGCTACTAGTTATAGGCTTCCGATTTGGGGATGAAACAGCCCACTAGGATTTAGACGTTCTGTCGGAACATTGAACCGTCGGAACAATGGGTGTCGGGCAAATAGGAAACAACTTCCACCCCCACCCCCACCCCCACCCCCCTGCCCCAACAGGTTCGGCTCCAGGCCGACCCCTACTCAAGTTGAAGCGTAATATAAGTTGAAACACTCTACAATGGCAGCATATTCGTTTCTAAATAACTTGATAAGTATTTGAAAAACAAGCGACAATTAGTCTGATATAACCGCCTGGAGAGTGGCGCAGTGGTAGAGTGGTCGGTGCCAAAAAAAAGGAATTGTGTCGAGATCGATCTGACCTTGAATTCCTCACAATACACGAGGTACTGGCGGCAGAGACTATTGTTCATCAAGTGTCGCCTCTTAGACGTTTACTTAAAGCTAACAGAGTGGTCGTGACGTCATATCTGGCGCGTAACTTAACGACGCTAATTGGTTAAGTTTGTCCACATGCCGACCACTTATATGTACACACTTCCCGTGTATACACTTACAGTGAGTACAATACAATGTGTACACGCTGCCAGTGTGTGTGTGAGTGTGTGTGTGTGTGTGTACACTTGGCCGCGCCACCATTTGTTGATAGCATCACTGTCCCGTCTTAGCCGCAATACACAGAGCTAGCAATGGGCTACAAGCTGAACAATTAACCTTAATGGGTTGTTATGTAATCATTCACGTATTAATGGGTAGCACTGTAACCGTCGGTATCTTGATGGGTAAATGTTTGTAGCTTTATGTTGATAGAATATTGATTACGTATTTATGTTGATGGAGTGTTGTATGCGTGTTTGTAACTGTCACCGTGTTGAATGAATGGTGTGTATACGCGTCTTCTGTAACCACGTCACTGTTGATGGACGTTCTATAGACATCTCATGTAACCATGATTACATTGATGGGGCATTGTGGTTGCTTTTGTATCGCATTTTCCATTAATGTAGCGTTGTAACCATTGAAAAGGGCATTGACGGCTTCTTGTAGATATCTCATATCATCGTCTGTATCTCAGTGGGCGGGGGGGGGGGTTGGATTATTATTTGCATATGTAACCATCATTAAAGGGTGGCTGTATATACCATCTGTAGTCGTTCAGTAAAAGTATCCCCCTTCACACCGATTTACCTTAATGGAGCATTACTTAACCACATTGACGGGGATAGGATATTGTTTACAACAAAGAATCAAAGCCCCCCTCCCCTCACCCCCCCCCCCTTCCAAACACTCTATCTTCAGGCTGTTCTGGAGTAGACTACTTCCCAGATCTGACGTCCATTGTATCCATTTCCGGCTCAATTTATACTTGTTTATCACTGATAATCACTTTGATGCTGTTTTACCTGTATACTTCATCGCCAGGTGGCGTCTATGTGCTGGACGTTGGCGAACTTCGTCGGAGTCGGAGATTGCCTAAATTCCTAAGTTTAGACGTGTGATGAGTGGGTGAAGTTGGTTGGAAGGAAGGAGGCGGTACTGGCTCGTCTCCACTATAAGCTGAATGTTTAGATTGCCGAGACAGAATCGTTTGCGGCAGAGTTTTAATTACGGCAAATGGCAGAGTATTTTCGCCTTACGCCACTCTGTATGTTTGTGGTGGTGGGGGGGGGGGCGGGTGCTTGTACAAACACTGGCATCATTCTGACAAACAATGATGATGGGGGAGTTAGAGGTATGAGAAAGGTTGTGTGTGTCTGTGTGTGCGTGCGTGCGTGCGGGCGGGCGGGCTTACCGTTGCCAATATTACAGCGCCAGTACCAAGGTATTAATTTGAGAAGATCAGAGCTTTGTACCTCTTGATTCATCAGTTGTACTTCAGTAGAAGCAGCCACTTTTCTCGCTGGTACTAATGTCTCCCTAGTCCTTGCTGCATAAATCACAGCTACACCCCATGGGTATGGAGTGCAGGCGTACGGGCGTGTACGGGTAGGTGTACGGGCGAAGTTGGGCCTCGTAATCGGTGAGCCGTGACCAAATCGCAAACGCCCGAGGTCACGCCGACACAATGACAGGGTACCCGAGAAATGGCTACGGAAAGGACATAAAAATATTGACAAACGGAAAAAGGAAATATTTAAAGTCGACATATTTATGGGTGGGTAATGGTGAAGGTGGGGGGGGGGTTATAGAAAGAGGTGATGAGAAAATATTATTGATAATAAGACAAATGTTTAGGTCATCTGAAGATAACAAACAACTAGTCGGTGGTCGTGCATCAGAAACAGATTGGAAACAATCGGGAACAATCGGGAACAATCGGGAACAATCAGGAACAATCAGCGATAACGTACAAAAATCAGGAATGACTTTGTGCTATTTATATATTACTAGGTCATTGAGTTGACATTTTGCTTAGCCACCAATCGCTGCCACCCACTATAACCCGTCGTCATCATCCAATTGTCACCCACCAAACCCAGTCAAACAACACCCATCAAGCCACCATCTGGTCGACTACCACCCAGACAATTCCCATCCAGACAATCATGAATCCCACAATTACCACCCGTAAAATTACCACCCATGTAATTATCACCCAGATAGCGAACAGGCAAACACTGAACACCTAAACAAACAATACCGATTATATATATATATATATATATATATATATATGACACTGATCGACTATTATTAGATAGTTGGCAGGTAGACAGATAGTTGTATGCTCTACCTACATACATACAGACAGATCTCTGACATTGATTGACATGTAATCTATATGACACATCTGTTGACAACTTGGGCGCTTCAGATGTATACTAAAAAAATTATACATAACTGTATGGATACGGATACGTCAAAAGTGTCCAATAGAGCGCCCATACACACGCGCGGACACACGCGCACCGAAGGGGGTTAGTTGGCACATAGACAAACATTAACTATGTTACAGGACTGACATATATGCCACAGGCTATTATCAGATAAAGCCACATCTAGATAACAACATCATTACTACTTTATCACTTGTTAATAGATTTACTGGGAGGGGGGAGGTGTTAATATCTGATGAGATAACCTATAGATGACATCACAACTTACCTATCGTCATAATCACGTGTTAACACGTGACACCCCGTAGTATAAGAACATATTTACATTTTGAAAACTAATTAAATCATTGCAGTAGTAGTAGTAGTAGTTGTTGTTGTTGTTGTAAGAGTAGTAGTTGTAGTAGGAGTAAGTCCCTCCAGTAGTAGTGAATGATAATAAACTTTATTAGACTTTCAGGTCAAGGTTCGAATCCCAGTGTTAGCTGTGTCTGTGGAATGTTACATATAATCATATAATTTCCGTATGGAGTCGCCCCTCGGTCACAGGTGTGATTAGTGCCAAGACTAAAGAGACTGACTGACTGACTTCAGTCAGTCTCACTCACTCACTCATTCACTCACTCACTCACTCAACTCAAATCAACAACCAATAACATAGTAAAACCTGTATTCTAGGACCTTCCGAATCTTATACCACCCTTTGTCCGACCTCCTGTATTCCGAGATCCCGCACCCCGATCCCTGTATAACCCGACCCCTGCTAACGTCACTGCCCTAACTTTAAACCGGCTGCCGTGATTGGCCCCTGTCCTACGCGACCAGGTACGTGTTTAATGAAGTATTATCCCATATTTTAACAATGCTGATTAATGGTGTAAACGGATGGTTGGTTATGCTGTATGAGTGATTTACTGAGTTATCTCAACAATTACTCACTACATTCATCCCATTTAGCACACTGTTTATATAGACGTCGGCCGGGGTCAGCCAGTACAGGCTAGGCTGTAATATATTGTTATCACTTGTAATAGCCACACGTCTATGTGGCTCTGTGTTGATTGATGGAGGTACTATATATGTATGGGCTTCGAAGAGAAACGCATACACGCACAAAACACGCACTGATGCGCGCGTCCACGTGTAGAGATACATGCGCGCGCACATACCGTGTTCGTGTACATAAGTATGTGTGTTGGCGTATGTGCGCGTTTGTGTGTTTTAAGATGCATATATATATATATATATATATATATATGCTGCCACTAGCTCAGAACGCGAACATCTATATATCCTTAAACCTATAAATCTACACATAAATAAATGTACATATACATAAACTTAAACATTCAATATCATTTATATATATATATATATATATATATATAGAGAGAGAGAGAGAGAGAGAGAGGTATATGTATGTATAGATATGTGGATATATATATATATATATATATATATCATCATCATCAATGAAAAAATAAAGAGATAATGATAATATTGATGATTAATTGTCCATTACATCAGCCATGTAAGTTTGTTATTGGATGAGTTCTAGCCATTGTTATACTACAGGCCAGATATATAATAACGTGTGTGGAGTTGGGGGGGAGGCTGAAATAATAACACGTTATCGTATAACAATGATAACGGGGTGTATCTAACTAGATACATCACTCAACTATCAGGGTCAATAATATATCTGCTAAAACTCGCTACATGCATATAATGGTTATTGAAGTGTGTGTGTGTGTGTGTGTGTGTGTGTGCACGCGCGCGTATGTGTGTGTGCGTATGTGTGTGTCTGTGTGTATGCATGTGCGTGCGTGTGCCTGCGTGCGCGCGTCAGCCAGTGACTATCTGTCTTTGTGAGATGAAATTCAAATGAAACACGTTTACCAACACCATTTCTTCATAATTAGCGTACCGGGGGGGGATACCAGTAAAGGCATCAATATATATTGACATAGACGTACATATAGACAGATAGATTATGAGACAGACGGATGAACATACTGTGGGATATATACAAAAGGCACATATATATATATATATATATATATATATAATACATTGTATATATATATATATATATATATATATATATATATGATAATTTAATATCATAAAATGTAAGCCATAACTAGTGCGAGTTAGTTTAATTAACAAATTATTTCTAACAGAAGTTCATCAAATGATGGGAAGATGATGATCCCAGCATCAACTGCACATCTTATCTTTTCCTGTCAGCCGACACCTTCCTCGACAGAGACGAACAGACAGACGGACGGACAGACCGAGTAGGTACCACACAGCCAGCCGGCCTAACGGCATTAACCTATTATTTAACCAGCGGTCTGTGCGATTATTGACAGGTGCCAGCTGTCAATCATAGTCGTTCACCGTTAACTAACCGACCAATAGCGAGCGAGCCTACTGTAGAAGGCCGTGTCCGTCCGTCGGTCTGTTGATCTGTCCGTTAGCGGGCTCGTCCGTCCGTCGGTGTGTCTGCTTCTGTCGGAGACAACTGTTAAGACGAGGTGATGTTAGCAGCCCTTCATTATGGCTTCCGTCTATGGGCTGTCTGCGAGTTGTCTCTAGGTTGTCTGGCTATAACGCCGAAATATCCATACCTAGCCCAGAGAGAGAGAGAGAGACGGGGGGTGATTTCGTAGCCCAGTTTGTTTGTGTCAGAAAGTGGGTGGGCTTTATACGGGGAGTCTCTGTCTGCTTGGCCGAGGTGTGAATACCACAGGCACACGGCTTTGTGGGCTAACAGTGGCTACTCCACACGGCCTGGACAGCGGCGAAACACCGACAGACGCAGCACACGTAGAGAGCGAGAACGCGCGCGCGTGTGTGTGAGGGAGAGTGTGAGGCTATAAGCTAGACCAAGTCATCCTCACAGTAGATGGACACATTTTTGGACAGCGCCCAGTTCCCGTGTTACAGCCAGTTAGTTGTCTATCTGTCTCTACCCGTCGTCGAACTAACACCGAGTCAACCAGCCAGCCAACCAGCCAACCATCCAGCCATCGGCGAACAAACGGCACTAGAGCCACAAGACATTGGTGGTGGTGTCCGTCTGTCTGTCTCTCTCATTCAGTGTGTCCGATGTGTCACATCAGAGAGCAGGTGATAGAAAGGCGAATCACATCTCAGAGAACAGTCAACTCTCTACTCTGTTAGCATCAAGTGGCCGCTAGGGGTCGCTCGTTGGCCGACACCGGCTTATTGGATGTTTATGGTGTTCGTCGTCTCCAAGGTAGCGAGCGAGCGGCACCGTTTTCTTGACGTCGGCTTCCTTCGGACTACTTCGACAACTTTCTTCGGCTAACTCCGGCTAACTTGGGGGCGTCATCGGACGACCCTAGAGCGCTTGGATGGACTCTGGCAGACTGGTTGGGTGCCCATCAAACGTAAGTTTTCCGTCGACTAAAGCCGATTTTAGGTCGGGATTCGATCTCTGTTTTCCGAGATTATACTCGTCCGATCTCGCACTGTCAGGGACGATGATGTAGATCCACAACTCGTTGGATACGTTCTGTAGATCTGTTGGGCCGTTGGGTATATCTGTTGGTCGACGGATGAACGAGAAAACGCGATTAAGAGAACGCTGCCGCGTGTTTGTCTTTAAGATATTTCCACACCTGTCCCTCTCTCTCTCTCTCTCTCTCTGGTGTGTGTGCGTGCGTGTGTGTGCGTGTGTGTGTGTGTGTGTGTGTGTGCTTGCGTGTGTGCGTGCGTGTGGCGTGCGTGCGTGTGTGTGTGTGTGTGACTTATAATCAGCTGGTCATCAGATTCGGCAACACGGTGAATATCAAAATTGAAACATCTTTTTGTCATCAGAGAGAGAGAGAGAGAGAGAAGGACATGGATTGAGAGATAGATAGGCAGATGGCTAGATAAATATATATATATATATATATATATAGAGAGAGAGAGAGAGAGAGAGAGAGAGAGAAATAAAAACGTGGACATATTTTGTTGTCTTTATTAAATTTATCAACATTTCTCGTCTGTTGATGACACGTTTTTGTTGTTTTCAGTAAAAGATTATTTTATAGCTCGCCGTTTATATTATTTCGTCACTATATGAATGTCATTTGTTGTTGTGTTTATGCTGGTGGTGTTCGGTTGTTGTTGTTGTTGTTGTTGTTGTTGTTGTTGTTAGTGGTGGTGTATGATTACCCCTTGTTCTGGTTCCTAATAACGGTTCTCTGCTCGTCTTATTGTTGTACTTTAGAACTGATGTTGGCTGTGATAGATAGCTGATTCTAGGCAGGGATGACACTTGATGGTGTTGTTTGTGGTGTCTGATTTGTGCTGTCAATCTAGGAGAATCCGTAAACACACACGCGCGCAAACACACACACAAACGCACACACACAACACACAGCTTAGTATGAGGTTTCTCCGTTGTTGATTGGTCGTGCAAAAGTTGGATTCGAGATGTGTGATCCTCCGTGCCAGTGCATTTGCACTCACTGCTCCAGAAAGCACACGTACGGAAATTAATTGCACTTCGAGGTGAAGTCCATTCCTAAACTGGATCCCATTCCTAAACTGGAACTCATTTCTATCGTACTTCAAAGAGGATATGACGTCAATACGCGAAATTGCTGCTATCGTTATCTACTGCCTAAGCTACAGGTATCGAAGATACTGACGATGCTGCTGCTGCTGATGATGATGATGATTATCATAATGATAATGATCATTTGGTCAACATTTATCCCATTCCATCAACAATCTATCCCAGAAGTTTGTTTCAAATTTTTTTCATTCTCCAGTAATCTGTAAGTCGTTGACAAACATCTGGATCTGTTACCTCAGTATATATACTCATATTATCGCCTCACTCAGTCGGATATAGTTCGGGATTTAATTGGTTTTAATATCAAATCCGGGGGATGTTTTGGGGGGAGTAACAACGCTTGTGGTCTTCATTTTTTGTTGTTCTTTATCCCACTTCTGTTTATATTCCGCCCAGACGGCTACGCCCCCTGGCGTGGTATCGACGGCGCTTCTCGGTGACGAGACGGGGCGCCCTCTGGTGTACACGATTTCTGCATTACGGACTCGGCGTACCGGTGCCCTCTAACCGGACCGATGACTGAAAGCAATCAATGCAGACACGCTCCCGGACCCGGCTTCTGGATCGGCGAGTCCCGCTAATGACGGGTTCGACGTATTCACCTCGTAGCCACGTGACTTCAAATTACGGTCACGTGATGCGATTATCGAGTCATAACCGAACGATTAACAGCTGTAAAACATCCGATTAAAAGAACTGACCACGTAATAACAATCTGTAACCACATGATTTTAAAAAGTAATCATGTGAGTACAGATGACATCCTTATCGGGGTTTTTTTCTTCTCCGCAGGCGAACATCCAGGAAGGCTTCGCACGATTCCCCTTTCCAGCATACTCGTGCGTGCGCATGTGCATGAGTACGTGCATATGTACGTGAATGTGATTGAAATAAGCGGCGAAAACCTCGACACGGATCTGTCGAACCAATCACGATCCTCGATACAGGTACTTGGAGCCAATATATACAAATAGCGCGATAACTCTAGAGATAAGGCATCAGATAGGGGGCGCTTCTTGTATGTGTGTAAATCTGGATAGCGAGCAAAGCCCGGATGTGTTTATGATCGGGATCCTAGAAATGGCCCCGCCGTCCTGGTTTATATCAACAGCGGACATGGATAGCGCCGGATTCGCCGTGCCGGATGTCCTATTCACCTGATCCGGTTCTCGTTCGTCAGTTGTTTTATCACTTTCCGGATACGTTTAGTGCGCCACCTGGCGATTGAAAATATGCTCGCTGAACGTTCATCGGGAATGCTGTGATCGGCAAGCAGCCAATGAGAACCTCGCTACGAACCACGTGACTAGCGATCCTAACAGTGCCGAGCCACGCCTCGGCGATCGTATGAAACGCGTCACAGTTACGGATTTCGACGCCCGCAGGACTCGGAGGCGGATAGCGATCCCGGTATATGTCGTCGTTCAGGATCACGAACAGCTAGCTAACCGGTGACTAGCGTACGGAGGATATCCTGCGATTATCGTAACAGCCTAGCTTGTAGATCGGTAACCATGGAGATCCACTTCCGGTTACGCGCCGCCATGATACGCGCGTTACTCTTACGGTTGTTGCTTTCTGCTTGCAGCCTTGCTCCGGGAGAGGGAATCAACACGACACCTGGCGGTAAGTGTAAAAACTATTCCTATCTTGTATTACGCGTTTTCTTGTACCCGCGCGCGCCTTTTGTTTTCAGTGAAAATGTAGCGAGATTCCTCCGATATCGCTCACCAGAACTCGATTGTTATTTGACAGATGACGTGTTTGGATTATACTATTTGTTTGAAGCCCCGGGCTAGCCTGTGGGCTGGGCTGTGGGCTCTAGCGGTGTTGCCCATCGAGCTGCCCATGGTTAGAACCTTCGCAGGCGCACCGGGATACTTTGTTGCAAGAATCCGGAATCCTCGCGGACCGATCCCGGTCGGTGGTTATTTATTTATACGTCTCCTGCCCCGTCTCGGCGCCATCAGAAGTTCAGTTTTATCCGGAAATAACGCCATATTCGCCTCGTCCGCGTGCTGTCAGTCGACAGACCGGGTCAAGGTCGAATCAACCACAACGAAATTCGATCTTGGATGCCTGTTCGTTTCAGTGACTGACGAGACACAAATCGGGCAATTCGAAGTAGCCGTTAGATAGGTAGGTACCAGGGAGTACCTCATCGAACCCTTTCGAGCATTAACGGGGCAGATTGAGGCAGATTGAGGCATCTTGACCGTTGTACCTCAGACTAGTTCTCCGAGTTAAGACGATTTCTGAATCATACCTTCATAACAACGGTCAAGGATGTTCTCGTCTTAATCGTGAGATTGTACGAGATTTATGACGTTTTACCAAGAAACTGGTGATGTTGACACTACACCTGGTAAAATTGGTACTTATCAGTAACAGGGTACTCCTGATACACCTACAGTACCAGGTACCATGGTACCAAATATGCTTCTGACACATACTATATAAAAGTGGGAGACATAAAATGTCTGGTAGAGCTACTATATACAGTACACCTGGTATCTATCCATATATATATATATATATATATATATATATATATTGTAGTACTGGTATAAATACTATGTACAGACATGGTACGCTTAGCTTACAGAGTAAACATGGACGAAACTGAAATGATACCCAAGAATTGTTTATTTATCTATTTATTTGAAGCGAAATCAAAAGAATATGGATGTCTAGATAGCAAAACAACAAGGAAACTATTTGGAGCACACAGTAAATAATAAACATGACATGAAAGCGTGTGACAGTAAAATTGGTGATATGTGGATATTAGAAATGTGTCTCTTCTACTAAAAACTGATCCGTCCAAGATGGCTTTAATTTATAGATAATTTAATAATAGTTTAAATATGTCGTGTTTTTTACATACCTTTTAATCGGGGCAGCACTGTACAGTGTTTCTGAATGGCTCCTGCTAATAAGGGCACTTTATTAAATATTATTATTATTATTATTTAGCCAACACTGTTATAATAAATAAGATCCTGACAAGGTACTGACATCATTTCATACAGATTATCAATATTTCACCTTAAACATCAACAAATGGTTTTTATATTATGTCACAGCTTCTCTCTCTCTCTCTCTCTCTCTCTCTATATATATATATATATATATATATATATATGACGCGACCCAGGTATCATGTGCTTGACGTTCGCCATCGCTAGATACCTGTTTTGTTCCGGATCTACGGTTCTGGATGTTAGATGCATCCGCTTCAAGATGCCGTCAAATCTCTGGCGCGTTACCAGCCTTCGGTGGTCAAAATACAATTATTTCCACCACCTGTCACACACACACACACACACACACACACACACACACATGGCAGCAGCAGCGTACCATCACAACCCGATCCCAGAAACCGACCCCTCCGCCTCAAGGGCCTTTGACATTTGACCCCAATATTATACCCATCAAGCTCCGGGACAGGTTCTTCCGGATTAGGTAACCTGGATATAGTCACACTACAGGTTTGGGGGAGCTTCCGGTTGGTGTTCGGTTGTGTCTATGTCAACGTTGATGTTGATGTTCTGGAGACAGGGTCCCGATTAGACAGCGTTCCAGATCTAGTCCGTCAGGATACCTACCTACCTCAGTAGCTGACTTGTGTTGAGCGATGGCGACGGGTGGCGCGCCTGAGGTGAGAATTGTTATGTTAATCAGCTGATCCAGAATAAACTGTCGTCCTTATCTCCAGCTGTTTATAGCCGGGATTCGTTCGGATATTGGCAGCTTCTGGATCCACAGTGAACGGGACCACCTGGCGTCGAATGCTCCTGTGTGTGTGTGTGTGTGTGTGTGTGTGTGTGTGTGTGTGTGTGTGTGTGTGTGTGTGTGTGTGTGTGTGTGTGTGATTCAGGTGACGTAAAGATGTACATGTATATTATTATTGGGGATTTATCTTATTATTAACATGACTCAGCCAGTACATTTGTTAGATAAGTAACCCATTATCTGAGCTCTAGGTAACTCATTCAAGTCCATCTGGCATTTCACTATCTTCATTTATTCATGAATTCACCCAGTCATCTGTCAGATGTCCCACTCAACTCATCTGCCTTATGATTTATCCAATTCATCTGTAAAATGGTTTCGATGACTCAGACATTTCATCTTTTAAATGACTCATCCATCCCATCACACACACACACACACACGCGCGCACGCGCGCGCACATACATACACACATCAACTCTACACCAAACATATCACCAACTTATTGACTAGAAACCCACTAATCACCACCCAGCAAGTAATTATAACCCGTAGACAACACGTACTCGCTGGAGGTATACAACCGACGTGCTTGAATAAACTGAACGATTTCACTCTCGCCGTATAATTGAGCGCCGGTTCTGGCGGTGCCCGTGTTTAATTTCTAGCTCACAGCAAACATGGAAAATTTGCTGATATTCGGCTACCAATCTCTCCAACTCCCCCCCACCCACCCACACACACACACACACACACACACACACACACACGGGGCTTCTAATCATCGACTATACTGATATTGCACCATCTCTACTCCGGAAATGACGTCACGGGGTAGCCGTAATTGACCATTCGAGACGTCACGGGGTAGTCGTGGTTGACCATTCGTTGCTATGGATACAGATAGCCCCCAAAACAAATGCCCATCCAACCATATGTTGTTTGTTATATACCCCGTTCCCGATGCAAATGACATACTCCAAGAAGCGATTCCCCAACCCCCAACCTCCCCGCCTTACGGTGGCGCCCCCGTGGACGAAGCAAAAGGATACGGATCATCGTATATTTCCCCTTTTTTCGCCCGCTCGACTTCAGCCAATTAGTTGCCAGTTAATTGGCTGTCGGTTTCGACGTGATTGGTTCGGATAGTTGGCCGTGATGGGATGTTTATCGTTGGTTAACATGACGAGGCAGTTGGCAGGACCCTTTGTTTCTGTGGACCGTTTTCTATCCGGACGCTCCAAGTCCTATCCGGAACGACTCTTCACGCTGCTATCGGGTCAAAGAAGCAGAACGGCCGCCGTTACCGACAACGTCTAAAACCGGATCGACGCGAATCCAAGTGAGAATTACTCTCTCAATTTTCGGGAGAAAAACTTCAGACATGTTTAGATCGTGCGGCGTTCGTCGGTTTTCCTCGCGGGATATCTCTAGCCGCAGCCGAGAGTTCGTTTTAAGCCGCGGTCTGTTGTGTCGGCGATCGGATGCCCTTCGCTACAGTGAAGGCTCGTAATTAGCGTTTCTGCTATTAACGAGAAGCGATTGGTTCACATCTGGTGAGCATTATGGGAGGCCGATGTGTATATTATGATGTTTGTTTGTGCTGTGACGGGGTAAATATTCGCCATTTTCGTCCGTCCGTCAGTCAGTCTGTCGATAGGTGGCGGTACTGCTGTATGTAAACACGGCCAACGTTTTATGACAGTTAAATGACACGAATTAGGCGCTCGTCGAGCTGCGATCGTCTCAGTTCGAGATGGCCACTTGGTCTGGAATAAACGACAATCTGATAGGAAAGTTTATATACTCCTATGGGAGTCGAGTTAGTGAATTATTATTTTTGGCATCGGGTCGCCTAATAAAACGAAGTCCAGACGTTTGAAGTGGTTGTCTAGGTTCGGTTCTGATCGCGCGCAGAACTCGTGGCTGAGCGGTAATTTGCTAGCGAAACGAGATGATCGGATGAAACTTCTCTCAGATGCGGGTAATACCGCGTTTCGAACTCCGACGACGACTTGTAGTGCCGTCACATAACAAATGCACCACAGCACAGGAATGTCCATCTAGATGGTTACAGGTGGATGACAGAGAAGCCACTGTGTGGGTAAAGACAAAAACATCCCCCTACTTAGTATGGGGGGGGGGGTGACTGGCTATGTGCATTGACACTGGTACAGAGAATCTTTAATTGTGTTTCCTCATTTATCAGGGACTGAATACTAAGTAGCAATGTTTGCGTGTATGTATGGTTGCGTGCGTGCGTGCCTGCATGCGAGCGCTTGTGTGTCGTAGCCATGAAACATCATTGACATATGTACATAAACACATTGTTAAACAAGTCTTTGATGTGCCCATCATTCGCAACCATCTATAGATCGACTCCATACTAATCAGCTCCCCAGAGGAATGACATAAAGATGACACTTTATAGATAATATATAATTATTAACATGCTCGCCAACAGAGCGACGATGTTTATTAATGATTATCTCCCTACGTCATCCCATCACCATTGTCTGTCATCTAACGAACCCCTTGGAAACACATCCCCCTTCCCACCATTCTGTCTTATATTATGTGTGTCGTTTATTAAATGAGGTTCAAAGGTCAATCGATGACCTGGTGAATCTTCCATAATTAGTCAAAACAATCGATCATTTAACCCAACTGGGAGCCAGTCATAGAGTTGAATTAAGAACACGTGACATGTCACGTGTCCAGCTGTGAGACAGCTGGGCGGCTTTGTGCGCGGTTCCCCGAGACTTGGTCGTGTTTAGAAATGAAAACACTTTAATTGGACATCAACCATGTGAGGAGGTATGGCTCCGAAACAATAGCTCTTTGTTTCTGAATTCGGTACGAAAGTGAATTCAGTTCTGCCATGATGGTATTCGGGGAAGGAGGGGGAGAAGGGAAAGGGGGGGGGTGTATTAGGGCACTGACACACAATAGACGAAAATTACAATTGCCAGACCAAGTACTTGTTGAATAATTAACAGAGAGAAGGTAATTAGTTGATTAGTGGTGGGCTAAAAACGGCAAATGTTGATTGTAGAAGTGTCAACAGAGACTAGAAACGTCCCCCCTGTTGGGTGGGGGGAGGGAAGCGATGAAGAGCGAGAGATAGAGATGTACTATATGTATGTTTTGTGTGGTAAAATTTTGCAAAGTAATTATTGTTAGGTATGCTGTTATACATGCGCGCCCGCGTGCGCGCACACACACACACACAGGTGCATGCAGGTATTCACACAGACGGATGGATAGACAGATGGACGGACGGACGAGATACACAAATATAAATAACAGGACAGAACTATAAAATGCTCTCTCTTCTACTTCTTTACTGAGTGCTCAATTTTGATAATAAATTATCTACTGACGATATTGATGATGATGATGATGATGATGATGATGATGATGATGGTAGTATATATAACGGGTCATTAGATGATAATATAACAATATATATCTTATACGGCGCATTAATTTATTAACCGTAGTTAATTAAAATGTGAAACCATGTCAATCTATTATCTGAGCTCCCCCCTCCTCTGTGTGTATGTGTGCGCGCGCGCGTGCATGCCTGTTGTGTGTGTGTGTGTGCGTGCGTATACAAACACACTTTTTAACATACAAATGTCGTCATTACCTAGCAACAGGTGTCAGAGCAGTATTATTATATAAATGCTACCTTCTCTTTCTGCCTACACACGCGCGCGCACGCACGCGCGCACACATAGACACACATATATATATATATATATATATATATATACAATCACACACATAGAGAGAGAGAGATTTTCTTCCATATATCTATCCCTCTGCTAGATGTGAGAAATAGGAGATTAGTGTCTGCTGACACTATCACCTGTAACTACTTTAGTTAATATAAGAAACTATCAGCTTTATCTATTACGTTTGACTGATGATATTACTGATATTAATACTTTATTATATATTGAAACTCAGCATGATATCAGACAGTTTACCATCTGGTCTCTGTCTGCTAAACCTGGTAATAGATAACGGGATCATTTACACTGGCTGGTATATATATATATATATATATATATATATATATATGTGGCTCATCTTATCTATTCCGTTATCAGTTATTTTGTAGCCAGTTCGTTCTCGGTTAGCGGTAAACATTTATAAACTATGACATCCTGAGCGGAAGCTGTCAGTGATAGCTCGCTGTATACCGTCGACAAAAAGATTGGTACATCTAACGCGGTAGTCATACGGTAGTCATACCTGGCCGTCATACCTGGCCATAATAATATAACATGCTAATGTTGATAGGAAAACTGGCGAGAAGTCAGAAAACACTACCACACACCTAGAGGTTAATGTTTATAACGGGTCTGGTCTCTCTGACTGTACCCCTCTCTCTCTATCTCTCTCTCTCACTGTGTGTGTGTGTGTGTGTGTCACATATTGGTGTCACATTTAATGTTATAATATTAAAGATCTAAAGGTTAATATGACTCATGTTGTCACTCTGGTCTCCGATTAAGTCGGCTACAGCTGGTGGGGGCGGGATTGTAGCAATACCATCCGATATGTTGAATATGTAAATGAATGTAATGCGATGCCGGTTGGGTCACCTTTCGAGTGGTCAGTTTAGTAATGGAGCAGATCAGAGGTCAGAGGTCAAGGGTTAGCGTCGATGTCTGTTTTCCGTCAGCGAGACGATTTGCATACGACTTTTAACCGAATATGAAAATGGGGTGTTTTTTCTTGTTTGTTTCTCTCGCCGAGATTCAGCGTTTTGATGCGGTGTCACCACCTTCTGCGGCCAGGGCAGAACGCCACCTGGTGCACAGTGGAACAGGCAACTCAACATCCCGGCATGCACTACTTCAATTAGTCGCATCCTTCCTCCATTGTAAGGCGATACTGGACACATGGCCATAAGCTTCTGAGAAAACTAAAGAAACTGGGGGGAGGTGTTGGGTGGTGGGTGGTGTTGTAGTTCCCTGGGATCGGGGCCTGGTCGACGTGTGCGGTGGTGCACCTTCATTAACATGGGGTCATTATGCACAATGACACAAAGGTTTGGTTCGAGAATGGGGGGTGGTCGAAAGTTGCTTGATATCTGTTGCCATGGCAATGGCGGAATAATAATGAGCTAGACCGTTGGGGGTGATATGGGTGGGCGTTAAGAGTTTTGTACGAGCTTGACCAGGTGGGTGTTTGGGTGGATGGGTTGGCCGGGGAGGGGGTACCGGGGTGACGCCCCCTCTCCGGTAGGCTATTATTCAACATCAATGGTTTTTATCATGTTTTCATCACCTTTGTTCCTGTCACCGCAGCTACTGTGTATTACCTTAGTGACCTGGTCATCTCACCCCCAGCAGAGGTACAAATGACCTATATAAGTATAATACGGCGATTAGACACAGTCAGAACATTCAGTCACATCATCTGTACATGTACAAATAAAGTATTTGGGTAAAATAAGGTGATAACAGCCAGCCACAACATCCAATCACAATATCCAGTCACAATATCCAGTAACAACGCCTAGCCGCAACATCCAGTCACAACATCTACTCACAGCACCCAGGCACAACATCCACTCACCACACCCAATCACAAAACCCAATTACAACAACCAGTCACAAAATCCAGTCACAATTCCAGCCACAACATCCAGTCACAACATCCAGCCACAAAATCCAGCTTCAACACCCAGCCACAACATCCAGTCACAACACCCAGTCACAACATCTAACCACAATACACAGCCACAACATCCAGTCACAAAATTTCGTCACTAATCAGTCACACCATCCAGCGAAAACATCCAGTCACAACTTAAAGTGATAAGAGACAGCAACATCCAGCCACAACATCCTATAAGACTGAATTACAAATCACAACATGCATCCACCTAAAAGAGTATAAAGTACAATATATATAAGAATCGATCACAACACTTAGTTACAGCAACAAGTAAAAAGTACAACATCTAGTCACAATAAGTAGCTATCACATCAAGTCCCAACAGACATACAAAACTAACGGATCCAAAGAGGAGGAGGTGTTGTCCTTTGGATTCATAAGATTTTCAAAGTTACCCGAGATCTGCCAATTCCGTGGAATACCCTTTTATTAAACGCTAAAGAAATTCCAATAAATTGATTGATATTTCAATTGCGCATACCCAAAAATTCATATTCTGAGCAGCAATCTAGAGACGTATAATTTATGTTTACCTTACAAGATATATACGTGATATACGTGATATAGATAATATAATCTAAAAAAGTCGTTGTTATTAGAATTATCTGAAAAAAATGGGGAGTATTTACTTTAAGATATAGATAAACGAGATGAAGTTATAAACCGATCAAAGACTATATATATATATATAGTCCCTTAACATTTACAACCAGCGTGCGTGCGTGCGCGTGCGTGTGTGTATTCGTGACTCGACACCGGATGAGGCATGGCGACACACCAAGCGGTAACACCCCAGCTAGCCACACTGTCGACACAATGTACCATTAAACGATGTCACTAGAGGTGACACCTCGTGGTGGTCGTCTAAAAATCCGGATCTGTCTGTAAGCTGATCCTGATTGACAGCAACTGGATAGCTATATAACGTGTCCGGGTGGCAGTTACAGATCTTAGGAGCTCGTGTTAACAATGGAAAAAGGTGACACTAACTAGAGGACATGACTGGGTGACACATACACAGCTAGATTATAGATACCGATAGATAGATAGATAGATAGATAGATAGATAGATAGATAGATAGATAGAATGAGTGGTGACGGCGTCTTGTTTAACCTCCATGTGGATCTCACACGAACCTCATCGACGAGCTGCTATTGCCCTGGAAAATAAGATGAGCAAGTCAGTACCCTTTACTGATCGATGAAACATCTCTTATAGCACAGTCCACTAGCGTCAAGGTCACTGATGTTGATAAATAGAGAGAAATAATTTAAATGTCGGAAAAGTGTATCATAGAATGTCTAAAGACAGGGCTTAGTACCTCTCTCTCTCTCTCTCTGTGTGTGTGTGTGTGTGTGTGTTCTAGAACCTAAGATAAGAGTTTTGTCGAGGTTCCGGGGCCGAGTCTGTTTACATTAGCTGACTTATACAAATTTTATAGTTACCTTTATCATATCTATCGGCGGCGTACGGAGACCAGTTGTTATAGAAATTGAATAGGCTTGGCTCGAGTGACCTGGCATAGGACGATTTGAGGAGGGGGGGAATTGGGGGAGGGGTGGGTTTAGTAGTGGATTACGTGTCAAGATGTCCAGAGTAAGTCGCTGCTGTCTTTCACCAGCGACAAATAACAGAAATAAAACCATAAAAACATGGCTACGTCTTCTGCAATAAGAAATAAACACCGGATTACTCTTAGACACTGGAACACACACACACACACACTCTCTCTCTCTCTCTCTCTTAATCAATGTAGTACGTGTTGTCATGTTGACTGTCGTCCTGTTGATGCCAATCAATTCGGTGTCGTATAGAGGTCGTCTTAGACAAGTTTGTAGGCCACAAGCCCACAACGGACTATAAAGACGACTGCTGTATTGAATTATATACAATAGGTAGCTCCTATCGTCTACGGGGGGGTCGACCCTGCCCATCGCCCATCCCATCGGACCATACCCACCTTGAGGTCCTGCTCGTGTGTTGCGGCTGTAGGGTCGCCGTGGTACGTGTATTTCGTGTTCTGGTGACAAACTCTGAAGATGTCTCGACTTTTCTCACTCATTACATAACTAATAAGACTAGATGGCTAACAGGTGACACGTAGGGCGCAAAGGTGTCATTTTATTATCTGTTCGTCTTATTTTGTTATCATAATGTTATTATAGTCACAAGACGTGCAAAGGATTGTGTTCTTTCGGTTATAAATGCAGACTGGCTTATGTATATATATTGTGTGTGTTATGGACGGCGGGAGGGGGTGTTTAATTGGGATGAAAGAAGATATGCTGTTCGCTTCATCCCGACACACTCTTCCAACCAAAGCATCCTATACAATGATGATGATGATGATGGTGATGATTGATGTTTTACAGCCACTTTTGTGCACACGGTAGGCTAAATGAGCCGTGCGACACCCAAAAGTAATGAAACGAAGTCAAAGATGGAACACCCTTCAGATATGCCCACGCCGAGATTCGAACTAAGGTGGTAGTGATATGTGGTTCAACGCGCTACCAACTAAAGCACTGAGGCGCCCAGTATCCTGTACAATAATCCATATAAATATATATATATATATATATATATATATATATATATATAATGCGATCTGGACATGATGGTTGATAAAGTATCCCATTATAATATCATTAGAAGCTCATAACAACACCATTATAGTACCATTATTACACCATTATAGTACCATTATAACACCATTATGTAAGCTGGACTAATGGTTCACCTTACTGATGTTATTCACTGTGTCTATTATGTATTTCTGGTGATATGCTCTTAGATCATGTACACGTGTTCTCGCTGATATTCCTCTGTACATGTGCTATTCGTACTTTCTCTGTACACGTGTTATAGATACTCATTCGCTGTACACATGTTGTTGTTAGTCACTCCCTCTAGACACCATTCACACCTGGATCACGTTCAAGTCTCGTCCTTGATTCGAGTCGACCTTGATACAAATGGCTTTTGATGTGTTCGCAGACAGTGACATTTGACCCGCTCCTGTTTCCAGACTGTTTTGTTTATTGAATATGTATTGCTTATACAGCTGTCCTGAGGCAGCCAGGACATGTCTTAGCCGCCCTCTCCCTAGTCTCTCCCCCTTCCTTTCTTTGCATGTTTTCGTGTGTGATGCATATCTTTCTGTTATCTAAATCAGTTGTTGTTAACTCTAGTCTTCGTCCATAAGATCAACCAAGGACGCCTCTTTAACCTAAACGGTAGCGTGGTTGGTCGCAGATCTATGAACCTTGGTTCAAAACACACTCGGTCTATGTCACGAGGGCGTTTCATCTTTCAGTCCACCTGATCACCGTCAGAAGTCGTTCTGCACATTTAGCCCATCGTGTGCCAATCTGCCCGTAAAACATCCATATTAAGACCAACCGGTAACAGTTTTGAGAAACACACCTGAACCCATCACAGGTACGAATATTTTTAAAGTCAAGAATTCAGGTAACACAGTGCCATTTAAATGTGGAGAAACTCTGTGCTATACTACTATATGTAGAATCGGGAGAACCCCGGACTAGAAAGTTCAACCCGACTTAAGAAGCCACTCTTGCTTAACTGAACCCCCATGTGCGGCAAATAGTCGCCCACGGGCTTTTGATATAATTTATCATAACGATCTCCAATAGACGCACAGTGCCTGCTTTTTGGTTCTCTTAAATTAAATCATTTCCGAAATCGACTATAATAATTATTTGGAAACTTTACTGTTAATTACGATAAAATTTTGATAGAAGGGTGTCCCGACAAATAACTGTCGTTTGGTTTTAAAAAAGAGGAGATATTCGTCCGTCCGTCCGTCTGTCTGTCTTATTTTACCTGAGTCCTGGAGTAATTGATATTGAACAACTTTAATGCAAATTATACGGTATTATAATAAGGCTAATTTAAAAATAGCATACCTCGACATAAACTGTTATTACACCCGGGTAGCCTTAGAAGGGGGACGCATGGGGGGCAACCTAGTTAATGCAGGTCCAGAACCCCCCATAATTAATTAGATTAACATAACTTGGGCTCCCCGGAGTGCTCACGAACGCTTCGTCCAGGACAGTTGCCTCGAATCTCCATACCCAAAGGACAGACCTGTGACGACATTTAAAACATCTCTATGTCTCTATACACCTTGATAACACTGTCGTCCATCACATCACACACCTTGATAACACTGTCGTCCATCACATCAGACACCTTGATAACACTGTCGACCATCACATCACACACCTTGATAACACTGTCGTCCATCACATCACACACCTTGATAACACTGTCGTCCATCACATCACACACCTTGATAACACTGTCGTCCATCACATCACACACCTTGATAACACTGTCGTCCATCGCATCACACATTTTGATAACACTGTCGTCCATCACATCAGACACCTTGATAACACTGTCGACCATCACATAATGCACCTTGATAACGAGAAGGGGATATTAATTAAGGTTTCATGTATCACCGACAGACGGCGCTCGTCTTCGTCTAACAACTTCACGTCTGATTGGTGTTATGGCACGCCCCGACTCATCCCGAACTCATCACTATCAGGAACTGTCACGCACTCCTCGAGCTTACCCTCCATGCCCCCATCTCCCCCCCCCCCACACACACACACACACGCGCGCGCACACACTGAGTTTTCTAGTAACCAGCCATCAAGACTGGCGGTGTCTCAATGTCCACTTGACCCGTTAATGGCCTTTTAGAATGTTAATGTTAATGGGTTTGGGTAATTATAGAGTTAGCCCTTCTGTGTGTGTGGGTGTCTCATTCGAACGGTTCAGTCTACATGTCATCATTATGCCTTCTTTGAGAGCAGTCCCGAAATGCTTTCAAATGGATCCTCCCCGCCCGTCTCTGTGTCTGTCTCGGTGTTCTCAACACCCCCCCCCCCCCCATACCACACATCTCATCGTACCATTGTGCCCCACATGGACCAATGTTGACACTAGACCATTGTGCCCAACATGGACCAATGTTGACACTAGACCGGCGCCGTTTGGTTGAAGCACTTAAACAGACCTTTATGGTTGGCAATTTTAGTCATAATTAAGTATTTAGACAGGCGTAATATATTGACAAAACACGGATGTGTTAATTGCATTATATATATATATATATATATATATATATATATATATATATATATATATCAGCATGTACTATTCGTAAAATCGTTGCTGGTTTTAAGACACAAAAATCAACCAGTACACAGATTATATAAATAACACTCATTAGCAACCAAACAATGTCGCTGAGAATACTCTTTGCTCGTTCATTGTGTTGGTAGGCATCCATATTTTATTTACAGTGATGTCTTGTAGGAAATATCTGTTACTTTTTTCTCACAAATTAAAACACGTGCGCTTACACACTCAATTATAAGGTGATAAAAGCTAGCAAACACAGGTGTCACAATGATTAAACACACGGATATAAAACAAAATGTTCAACTGTATGATTAGATATTTAGACACACGCGCCGTAGTATAGACACGGGTGTCGCTCGGATTATGACCGGAATGGTCAACCATAGACATGTGGCCAGCCCACCATTGTCGTTGAGGATCAAATGGCTGTGATCCATTTAAGAAGACCTCTGGCTTGTCTTTGGCCAGAGATAAGATCACTTTGATTTCATTATTGTATAAAGACAGCAAACCAACTCCCGACGAGCGGCATTCCACGTCAGCGGCTTGTCATCGGGTGGCCGGCGGCAGGTAGTTAATCACGGCTACGGGGGGCCCGATGACGGCCAGTGCCGCTTCAGGTAACATTCCACGTCTATGAAGCGGCAATGCGCACGCGGCAATTGGCCCGCCATTATTTTTCTTTAATCCTGGAAGACACGGCCAATCACGAGTTTTCCAGTCAGTTACGCTTGCGGCTGCGCTTTGAATCGCAACATGAAGTTATGTTATTTGTATGGAATCATGGCTATGTAAATGGCACCGGTGGATGGGGGGGGGGGGGGTAGGGGGATATATGGCCACAAACAACATATACCGCAGACTTAAGAAGGAATAGTGTCTAGTATAATGTTTTACTTGTTGGTCAACAAAAACAACAACTCGCCAATCTCTCTCTCTCTCTCTCTCTCTCTCTCTGTGTGTGTGTGTATGTGTGTGTGTCCCCCCATTTGTCACAGAACTCCAGACGATGGTGACAGTTATTTCTTGTGGCCTCTAATCATCAGACATCCTACCCGAGTCATCATCATCTATCTGATTCATTCACCGAGGACACCACGTCTAACTAACTAACTGTTGACCCTAATGCTCCGAAACAGAGTAAACTTTCCAAGAAAATTACTTGCCTCAGGTCTCTGTATACCTCCCTCTCTCTCTCTCTCTCTCTCTCTCTCTCTGTATGTGTGTGTGATTACAGAAATGTGTGTGTGTGTGATTACAGAAATGTGTGTGTGCGCGTGCGTGCGTGTGTGTGTGCGGAACATTACAGAAATGCTCTTAAATGTTATGTCTGCCAGTCTGAGCGATGATTAACACAATAAATTCCCTGGTTTGGCTACATAATGGCCATTCCAACATCCCCCACCGCAGCGAGCTGTCCGCGAGTTTTCTACCTGATTAATGTCCGTTTTTATTATTTGTGGAGGCGATCCACCGTCGGCAACCCCAGTTAGAGAAAAAACCACAAATATATGGTTCTTAGTAAACGAATAAACGCCCTCGTCGAGACATTTCGGCTGCAGAGAGCGAGAGAGAGAGAGAGAGAGAGAAAGAGCAATGCGCCATTTGAACAGATAATCTGACCTGTCCGTATCCGATACAGTAGGCAGAAGGTGGCTTAATGAATGCTCCCCGTCTACGGGAAGTGAAATGAGTAAATGGTCCTCCCTCCCCACGTATTAGTTGGCTATCGATGATGGATTGTCGACACAATCGGTGAAGACATTGATGTCTGTGGATCGTCTAGTGACGATAAACAGTTACCATCGTGGCTGCTTATCTGCGCTTTGTTGCTTCCTTATCGGTCGCCGTGTTACTGTAAACCTACACCAAATGGCAGGCAGCCACTGTAAACCGCATCACGCGCCGACCGGATTCAGGAGAGTGGGAGTCTTTCTGTCTCGTGATAAGAGCCGAGTCTGGTTGATGAAAAGCAGCCTTTGCCTTTATATTTCTGACGTCAGATGAATTACAATTACGGGTGAAATAGTCTAGGTTTTCATTTCACGCGAAACGACCATCTTTAATAAGCGTCCCAATTCAGACCCCCAGCACATTATGGTCGCGAGTGAGTGAGTGAGTGAGTGAGTGAGTGAGTGAGTGAGTGAGTGAGTGAGTGAGTGAGTGAGTGAGTGAGTGAGTGAGTGAGTGAGTGAGTGAGTGAGTGAGTGAGTGGTGGTGAGTGAGTGAGTGAGTGAGTGAGTGAGTGAGTGAGTGAGTGAGTGAGTGAGTGAGTGAGTGAGTGAGTGAGTGAGTGAGTGAGTGAGTGAGTGAGTGAGTGAGTGAGTGAGTGAGTGAGTGAGTTGTCCAGCCTCGGTGCTGATCACAACTGGAACAAACGACCATCGGACTAGTCCTTGAGAAAACACGGCTACGAGTAAGATTCATACCGATAACTTAGGGGTTTGCAGCGCACTGCTCTATCCACTGCACTATCGGAATGCCGTGTTCTTGGTCGGAAGTACTAGCTCACGGAGGAGTTCTGGATCGCAGACGAATGACCTAATATCAGATATGGAACTCATATGGCGACTTTCATGTTGTTGTTGGTGGTGTTTTTTGAGACCAAACAACCAAATCTCGAGCCGAATGTTATATTATCTGAGAGTTGTGTGTAAACGATATATATATATATATATATATATATATATATATATATCTTCCACTTCTCGCCGACAAATATAATCATTTTACAGTATCCAGCTAACAGGATCCACCTCCAATGATGATTATTTATTGTCTGTCTGTGATAATGGTTATTCTGGCCGCCTGCTCTTTAACCTGTCCATCTTTATATACCCATCTGGTCTCTCTCTCTCTCTCTCTCTATTGTGTGTGTGTGTGTGTGTGTGTGTGTGTGTTAGTGTGTGTGTGTTAGTGCGTGCGTGCGTGCGTGTCTGTCTGTATGTCGGTCTTTATCTGTCTGTCCCCTGTATCTCTTTGTCTGTCGGGTCTACGTATCCTACAGATTGTACCTATCACATCAGTTGAGATAACAGGTGACTGTAGCCAAGAGAGACTGATAACTCTTGTCTAGTATGTCAGCAGTTATTGGTCCAGGATGCTACTGATGTAGCGGATATCTGAGATAACAGGATGATCATTGGTTGGTTTGATGGGTCAGTAGATGGGAGAGGGGGGAACTTTCATCTACCTTCTTCCTCATCGACACTATCCCCTCTTTATCATAGACGGGTGAATGAGTGATTGACTTAGTGAGTGAGATGAATGAACGGGTGAGTAAATGAGGGTGCCTTTCTTTGTCTGTTTGAGTGAGTGTGAGTGAGTGAGTTTCTTTCTCCCTCACTCTCTCTCTCTCTCTCTCTCTCTCTGTATGTGTGTGTGTGTGCCCGTGCCCACCCACATACTGGTCAGTACGTTATCTCACCATTATAGCTCCGTTAGTGTCCCACTAAGCCGGTGTATCACTATCAACTCTCTCCTGGTCTCTGTTATGTTCAGATTAACCTTATTTTAATGTAGACATTATGACCTGGTCTCTGTTATGTTCAGATTAACCTTATTTTAATGTAGACATTATGACAACAGGATCTGGTACCGAACAAGGTAATGATGGCCGCACACTTACCTTAGCTACGCCACGTTATTACTTACAGACGTCACTGCATTATAACACCATCACCGGCAGACAATATATATATATATATATACATATATATATATGCCTTGTCTACCTGTAGGTGGAGATTAACTAATACCTACTCAGTCGAGAGTCTTAAAACGTCAAAGAAGAAGCCAGTTACTACGAATGAAGTACTCCTAACATAAGACAATATGGTAATACTTAACCAGCCATTTACGGATGTAATGGCTAAGAGAGAGTGCCCTCGTTGTCTCTCTCTATGTGTGTGCTTAATGAGCGTAGACACTGAGCAAAGAGGACGTCTCTGCGCTGGTTTTATTGCCTGATGAATATTAACCTTTTTTATGACACAGCCGGTTGATTTGGCATCCATCTCCGCTATGAGTGGCGTGTTGTGACGGGGCCTACTGGCTGAAGAACGTAAAATGGCAGTGGTCTCTGGTTAAAGCGACCCATTAATCCAACCGACATTTTTGTTGTGGTGGTGGTGGTGAAGTCTGGGAAATATACGGGGATCCGCTGGAGCTATCAATGAAGCCCCGCTCTCAGTGTTTAGTTTAGTTCTTATACGAAAAAACAATACAAATTGTTTTGTCTGTCTGTCTAACTGTCTGTCTGCTAACCTTGATGTAGTTGTTATTAGCGTAAATAAACCTCCGATCCAGAAGGAAGTCAGGATTCTCTGGATCCTCTGATTCAGTACTGCGTTATGGATCAGATAACATTGTTCGGCCGCATAATGATAGATTTAAATATTCCGTGTTTATCACCGAGCCGCTGCCTGTGTGTACGCGCGCGCGCATACGTGCATGGCTTTCCAGCCATTACTACCACAAATGGGCTAATCATAAAGATTCCATTTACTTGATATCTGTATGAATTATGATAATTATCTGGATCTGATCGTTTCTGTCTTTCCGGATAGCTGCTAACGAGCTGACGTATTCCTTCTGGTGTGTGTGTGTGTGTGTGTGTGTCTCTCTCTCTGTGTGTGTGCGTGCGTGTGTGTGTGTGTGTGTGTGTGTGTGTGTGTGTGTGTGTTGTGTGTGTGTGTGTGTGTGTGTGTGTGAACCAATTAATTGTCATGCTTATTAAAACTGACGTAAAATGTTGTACAGACAGTATAAATCCCACACATATTACAAGTTTTATTTTTATAACAATTACTTTAAATGTTTCTCGTTTGGCTCTGTCGTAATAAACCCAAGAAGACGACAAAACCCAGATACCCCCCCCCCCCCGTCTGTCATCTAGCAAAGGTAGAGAACAGATCTAGAGATAGATGAATTAGTTGTGTATGTTACCTGTCATCAGATAAAACGTCACAGTCGGCATAATGTTATCTGATAACGCTAAATACCGCTATGTCATGTCAGCCT
This sequence comes from Paralvinella palmiformis, assembly GCA_025642065.1. Taxonomy (NCBI): domain Eukaryota; kingdom Metazoa; phylum Annelida; class Polychaeta; order Terebellida; family Alvinellidae; genus Paralvinella; species Paralvinella palmiformis. The sequence continues at coordinate 1,135,381 of JAODUP010000013.1, read as the reverse complement.
GCGGCAACTATTGATCAGATAAGACAATAATGGTACTATAATAATAATAATAATAATAACAAAGATATTCAGAGATTTTCATGCACGTATTTTCTGCTGGTACTTTGTTTCATTCGAATTAAAAAATTTCACACCCTCAGTATCTTATTCAATTCCATTCTAGTCTCGTCTAGTCTAGTCTAATGGTGACATTTTAAAGTTAAATTATGATCAACTTCAGGCGGAGAAGCGTGAAATTATAGGCATAATTGGGCGTGAATATTCATAAGCTCGATAAGACGCGACCAGATCGTGAAGATGGCAGTTTTTATTCGAGAAAGTAGCAACATATTAGAAGGTTCTCTTTAGGCGTGAGAGAGTACGATATTTCTGTGTGGAGCTGGCCATCAGTACAGTTGTATACATGATTACTCTAGCAGAACGTACACCTGTCCATCTTTCATCGCTCAATGGGATAAGATGCAGATAAACTACGCCAGAGAGCAGCTCTATTTACATATCTCCATATTTACATGGGCCTGATTGACGGCCGCACATAACATCTAGTTTCCCAGATATCCGACAGCCAACCCGGCTCATCTCCTGTAGGCAGATAACGGGCAACGCTCTGGCCTATATAGGTTTAGAGGTCAGTTAGGGGTCGGAGCGGTCAGTGAAGGATGGAACTGGGTCGGTGGCTACCATTGGTCAGAGCTGTAATGGGGTCATGGTTATCCAGACTGTCTTTGTGTGATTTATGGGTCGTGTCATGTGGCCTTTGGCTGCCATTCAGCATGATACAGCGCATCAGACGTAATTAATTATGATAAATAGACAAATATCTCGGAGAAATTAACAATCTACGATGTGTCATGAACCTTCCAATCAACCCTCCTCCACATGAGCTAGCTGCTGTAAACGGCAATTCTTTATCCGTAATTTATTGGCCCGAAATCGACAATAAGACAGCTGTACTGTAGTTTAAATGTCGACCTAATTATATGGGATTTTTATTGTTTATGTTAGGAACCAGTCATACGGGACATAGACAACGCCAGAGGTCAGGCGGTGCATTATGTAACGTAACGTTAGTTTCGTACGTGATCAGTGATTGATTCTAATTGCGTCGGGATCCGAAGATTTATGTGGATCTCTCGCTCTCTCTTCCGTGTGTTTATTTTCGGCAGGAAGATAAACATGCCAGTGAGTTTTGCGGTAGCTCGTAATCAGGGACAATCCATCATTAACATCGGTACTCAAATACATTATATGTCTGAACAATATAATTTCTAAAGATTTCTAAAACTTGTTTAATAGAACACTTAGATCGATGTTGTCTTAAAGATATAGCGAACAGCGCCTACACTCCTTGCTCAAATAATGATGATGATGATTATAATAATAATAATAATAATTTATAAATATATAACTTTTTTACTGAACTTCAATCGGAGCCTTTTTTATGATATACACATATTCAGTCAGTGGCCTTAGCCTCACTTAGACAACATCTGGTGATGTTGGTTTTCTAATTTTTATTATCGTACTAACTCATCTTGAATAACGTGCTTTCATCGTAACAAGCACGTCAGGTTTTCCAATGAACCACAATTACTTTCTATTTCTCTCTGTAATAAATTCTCGACGAAAGTGGAATAAAAAACGCACCGCTCTCCCGTTGGAAGTCTTTCACGCGCGATGCGAACAAATGAAACTAATTAGAAATGATAAAAGCATATTTAGGAATTTAATTATAAACCTCATAATAAACCATGCTCTGTTGTTGATAAGCGAACAAAGGCCTTTGACAGCTTGGGGTGTTCTTGAATATGCGAGTTCAGTGTTACAGATTTCGGCGCGTAATACTTCATACGGCGCGGCGGTTGAAGTCTCCCTTTGTTATCGCTTGCCCAATAACCACAATGTATTATATATATATATATATATATATATATATTGTGTGTGTGTGTGTGTGTGTGTATATATATATATATATATATATATATATATATATATATATATATATATATATGGGACGTTCTCAGATCTTTGTCAGAGATAACTCATTATGTATCACTTTCTGTGTCTGTAATGCTATCGCTAGGCTACGCACTGTTAATCATAGCCTGGATCTTGAGACGGTTATTGTCGTGAATGTTTCAACTCGAAGTAACACAATACTCTTCTCTGTACGCTACTAGAGCGTGTATCTTGAAGTAGGTTAGTAATGTCCTATCCAATGACAGTTGTACAACACTGGACCAGGTCACCGGCTATCGTGGACTCGGTATAAAGCAGCATTAAATTACATCCCAAACTTGGACGTAGCACAACTCCAGTACGCCATAATGACCCCTAAACGAAGAAGAGACCATGTTAATGCCAAGTATCACGGGCTATTTGGTACTTTAATGGCTGTCTGTCTGCAAATAACTCCGTTATAACAGTACTATGTCCGTTGACACGAGTACACAGCTGTACATTTATTTTATCATTAAACTCTACTGACTACTTGGTCAGTGTTAGCTGACCATAGACACGCCATCTTTAACTGGGGGGAGGAAGGAGCATTTTGACGGTGACTGGATGAATAAACATTCGATCAGAAACCAAGAGGTTCGCAGTTTGAATCCGTCATCTAAATAATGGTTTAACACTTAGTGACTCAGCCCTAAAATTGTGTACTTCTTGTTAGACGGTGTTAGATTATGAACTAATGTGGATTTCTGTGGATTAATCATGTATTATCGCTCCTTATTCCCTTATATCAAATAAAAATACATTTGCTTAATGTTACTAATAATTGTAAAATACCAAAATAAATGCTTATAACAGTGATTTAGTATCTGACTCTAACGGCTGTATTCCCCCCCTCATCTCCCCCCCCCCCAAAAAAAAAAAAAAACAACAACAACTGTATTTACAAACATTTGATTGGCTCCCACAGGGGTATAGGGTGTTTGATATCTGGCATGATAACGCCTCCCTTTACACTGGCACAATCATACAAATGTTTGTCCACACTACGAGCTAGGCCATAAAGTTCCGCTGATAATGATGGCGTCTTAAAACAACAGCAATATTAACAACAAGAAAAACAACAACAATAGTAACAACAAGAAAAAAAAACAGCAATAGTAACAATACTGACAACAGTAAGCTGGGTCGTCTATTGTATTATATGTTTTCAACCAGCTGGCCAGTCTATAAGATGATGACATGTTTGTCCTGGTAACCAACTGGCCAGTCTATAAGATGATGGGACATGTTTGTCCTGGTAACCCCAGCCTGGCCAGTCTATAAGAGGATGACATGTTTGTCCTGGTAACCAACTGGCCAGTCTATAGGATAATGGCATGTTTGTCCTGACATTGTCAAAGTCCCAATGTTAAGTCCAAATCAAAGTTTCATTAACGGCTCACAATCAGACATCAGTCCGTTGTACACAAGTTTAGTGTTAACGTGTGAGTAACAGAAGACCCACCTGTAGTAGGTCTGACACCATGCTAGGCCCTAAGTAAACCTAGTGCTAACAACATTGACACTACGACACTAGGCTCTAAGTTAAGCCTAGTGCTAACAACACTTTGTGTTACGGTGCAGTGATGTTGTAGGCCGAGAACTGACTTTGTTATTCTACTAAGGAAAGCCGACACAAGCATATAGTGTCTTTGTGACAACTCTAAGTGGAGATGGGTGAGACCTGTGACTTTATATATATATATATATATATATATATATATAGAGAGAGAGAGAGAGAGAGAGAGAGAGAGAACGCAAACTCCATCGTAAAAGGAATCTGTTTGTGTACAATGTCTCTGATTGGAGTTAACACGGCTGTCTTGTTCTGTTGTCTGTTGCAGCACAATGTGCTACAAATGAGTAAATTTACTTAAGCTGCTATAATGGGATTTAATTTTACACTCTGTTGCGTTTCTTCTTAAGATTTAACCGACTTACGTCTAGCACCTGTCTACACAGCGGTATATATATATATACTTTGACCTCTCTTACATATATTTATACGCGTGCTTGTCTGTCAATACGTTACACACACATACACACACACACACACACACACATCTTGTGACAGGAGGCACCTTATCAGATTAAGAGCCCAGGATTTGATGCTATGATACGTATCCATGTACCAACAAGTGACTGTTATAGACGCGTTGAGCACTCCATGTGGGGAGCATCGGTTATCAGATGACACTCTCTCAGCCAACTCAAGTACTCGTCGCGTGTACTCCGGTGACTTGCCATCCCATACATCATCTGTCTACTTCATTAATTAACATAGCTCTTCACAGTGTGTATTAACGCTTGTTATATAATTGTTACAGGTAACCAGAGTCAAATCTAGACAGGTCGATGTGAATTAATCAGCACAATCCTTGCTGATTAAGTTAGCTCATTTATGCTCGGTCACTGACTAATTTGTAAATACAAATTCCAGCATTGTAATTATTTGGCAGTAAGAGAGAGAGAGAGAGAGAGAGAGAGAATGTGTGTGTGTGTGTGTGTGTGTTGTGACAAAGAAGTGCTAACATAATAATTTTTATCTGCGCTTTAATTAATATATACAGGGTATAATTATCAGGTTATATAAGTTAGCAGTTACGCCCCTTCACTGATACCTGTATCATTAGTAATATGTTTGCTATTGTTACGTATTCAGGTAATGACACAGCGCAAAATATATCGCCATCGTTCACTGCACAACCACAACAACAACAGAGTCTATTTAATTCCATCCCCAACATTCCGCGATACACCCAGTTTGTAATTAGATTAGATGTTCGGATTACGTCTACCTGTTGTAAATAATGAAATAATCGAGCCAATAATTAAAGAGTGGCCGTTCTGATTTCATAGTTTTATTCACTTGGTCGTCGTTTGTTGTTATCCAAGCGAACTGGCCATAAGCGAAGCCCATCACTGGTCGGTTGCCACGGGGCTGTTCGACGTTTGATGTCTAGCTCTGTATGACTGCGCTCGCGACCTGGCGTTGACCTTGACCTGACCCAATTGTTTGATGCGTTAACCTCTAACCTGATTGTTCTGCGGGCGGGCTAGGTAATGGCCGCGCTGCACCGTCCAGCTGTTTGGATTGTTGTATCAGCATACCGACTCCGCGGTGAACACTCACTAAATGCCGGGCCATTAGCACCTAAAGGTTCGCCATTTCGCCAAATGATGAACATTTTCCACGCAATCATGCCTTCATATTGCCACGAATGATAGTCCATGTAAAATTTATGAAATAATAGAACTCTAGTCTTGGTAATTAAAAAATATATATTTCCGCATGACATATAATTAACGTTAAAATTGGATAATTTGTAGTGATTTGTACCCGATCATTTAATGAACTTTTAACAAAATCAACGCGTATATAATAACAATGTTCTTCTAACCTTATCCTTGTCAGTAGTGTAGTTTTAAAGTTGTTTTATTATAACTGTCTGATGTTGAACTTCAATTACTAACAAGTAAATTTATTACTAAATAGACAATTCGGGTTGTTGTTTTAATATAAGTATCAATATAATGGGAGATGGCGCATAAATTTCCTTAGCTAACAGCATTACCATGACGACACGGATATTGTGTGGGCAGACGACATGTAGAAAAACCGCCGGAGCTATGTGACCTCTGACCTCTGCCAGTTGTTAGCATATCGGAACACTTTTCACGGACCCGAAGCAAGATTGTAGCCATCTCCAGTGGCCGTCTGCTTGTGTAAATGAAATAAAACTAACAACAGAGCCGTGTCTCCCTAACGCGGCTGGATATTTCTAGGTTGTCTGCACCGCGCACCAAATCTATACGTTAGTTTCGAATAATTGCTTGAGAAAGTTCAAATCTAAGATAAGGCGTTGTTAATATATGACCAAGCAGCGTTTTACGGCCGGGCATTGTTTGATTGATGGACTTCACAGGAAAGTTGCTCACTCTGGCATTTATGTAATGACCCCGGCGTTGCTTTAGTGCGCCAGGTTTTTCGTTCTCGCTTAATTGTTGCCTCTGATGATGGAACGCCGAAAAAGAATACAAGTGTCTGGTCGGTAACTCGCAGGTACACATTTCTCGATCTTCCTGTTTTTCGTCCTGTCAGATTCAATTATTTATTCTAACCGCTGCTCTGTGCTATGTTGTGCGTTGGATGGTGAGTGAATCAGTTATATATATATATATATATATATATATATATATATAGAAGAGAGAGAGAGAGAGAGAGAGGGTGGAATAGAGTGTGTGTGTGCGTGCGTGCGTACATAAGCATGCCCACACTGTTATAACACACACTACCAATAAGCTTTCCCAATTCTCCCATAAGTTAACACATATCTTCGTTTATCAACAATTTCTAACCTATCGGCACGACTTGAGCCAATAATCAGCAGCCATTGTGTATTAATATCTAAGCCATAGCTACGGTTACCAAATATTTCACTTCCGATGTTGCCATGGTGAGAGCAGGTAGGCAGTTAGCTTCTGTACCTGGATAGCCACCAAGGGACGAGACGGCAGAGATAAACCAACTCACCGAAACCACCCCTCCCCATCCGTTCTGGATATACGGGATTTCTTCATACGCCCAGCCCTTCCACGTTGTCAGACGATCCAGATAGCCACTGCTGATTGAGGAAGTCTTCCGTTTAGTAACTTGGCCATTGGCCTCGCCTGAATCACGGCTGGTCTGCCTTCTGATGCTCCCGGGGCTGTGGAGATGCGGGTTTTTGGTACGCAAATCCAGATCGCAGTGGTTCCGATTTATGCAGATGAAACTTTTGATTTATCAGACGATCGGTACACAGTACCGCACTGGCTTCACCGTATGACTGACAATAACTATACCTGGATCACTTAAAGCGCATTAATCTAACCGCGTGCTGCCTCAGACCCAATGTCAAAGACCCGCCGTTTAGTTGATTAACCTTTTACCTGTAAGAGTTGATCCTCTCCACTTGTTGCCTTGAGTCACACCCAAAAAATGATAAATGACTCCTCGTCGGGATCTCGACACAACAAAATGTGTATTCATTGGGGATTGTTCGTAGGTGATACAAACCTGAATGTTCGGGGCATTCTTTCGATTGTAGATTGGAATGCTCGTTCTGGATCCTGTGTTTTGCGCTAGACACGTACAAAAGACAAACACATGTAGTATTTTATAAAGGGGGTGGTGGTCAACTATATAACCATTAGCCGCGTCCCGATTTCCCCCCATCGAAAAGACAGCATGAAATACCCGGTAACTTGAAATAGAATCGGTGTATCGTCTATCTGACAACATATATAAAACACTTTGTACCTGGCAGCAGCCACCTTAGCCGCCTCTACCTTAAATCATACCTCACAACAGACATATGTTTCACTGAATCTGATAACAAATAGAGTATATGTTCCTCACAACAGACAAAATACAATCTATGCCTCACAGCCTGACGCCCTGTATCTGATAACAACTGCAGGGCATCCTGGATCTCAAAGCAATCACAGGACACCATGCACCTCTCAGCAACAACATGAGAACCTATGCCCCAGAACAATCACGGAATATCCTGTACCTGACAACAACCATCGGATATCCTTTACCTCAAAACAACCACAGGACATCCTGTACCTCATAACAACCACATGACACCCTGTGATTCATAACAACAACCGGACATCCTGTGCCTCACAACAACCACAGAACATCCTGTACTTCACAAATCCACAGGGCATCCTGTACCTCGCAACAACCACGGGACACCCTGTGCCTCACAAGACAATCAGTTACAGTAATTGCAGACACTGATATACTCTACTTCTCGTGCCCTTACCGATGAAACACCCAGTAATAATAACCAGGGAACATTTAGTACCTAGACCACAAACATCGACCTAGTTAACTATCTACATCAATCAGTCAGTCAGTCAGTCAGTCTGTCCGTCCGTCTGTCTGTCTCACAGCTCCTGGGGCTCTGACAAACAAATAAACACATTCGCGGAAGAAGTGTGAAGTCCTAGCCACCAGCACTGTTCTATGAGATCAGTATAACTAAAGATGGTTACTGAGTAGACAAAATCCGACCAAACACTGATAGCTATTTATTCAGGGATGATGCCCCGGAGATAAAGAGAGGAGCTAAGAAGGGGCTAATTGAATATTTGCCGAAATGGAGGAAATGTTGGCATTTCCTCTTCAGGACGAGGATCACCTGTAAACTGGGCATCTCTGTGGTGGCGAGTGTTTGTTTGTGGGGATAAATAGAGGTTATTTCCTGAAAGTGGGAGTCTCTCTCTCTCTCTCTCTCTCTCTCTCTCTTATATATATATATATATATATATATATATATATATATATATATATATATATATAATCCCCTCTTTATGTTGGAATTGCTCTAAGGATTAATGAATAAAGCCCTGGCACAGATTATAAAACATGATTCCAACATTTGGATGATTTATTGGTGTAGCACATTTATTGTTCTAACTGAGACGGCTAGTCATATTTCGGCCTATGTAATAACATGTAAAATTATTATCGATGTATCATATTGTTATATCAGAAAATCGCAGGATAATTACGATTAGATAAGTTCCACTGATCCAGATCATTAGCTGATGACCTATTTTAGTTCCGTCATGTTTACCTGTGGTTAGTGGAGTATCTGATTTTGTCAAGTTTACCGGGTTAACAGGAGGGCGGAATTTAAAGTTTGAATCTCGGCGTGTTGGGGTTGGGGGAGGATTGTAGAGAGGGGGGGGGTGGTTTACAAATAGCACTACATTGAGTGTTAGAACTGCTGCTACTAACCAGTAATTAAAACCTATAATCATCTTGTCTGCAACTTTTTGACCTAAACATGTTCGTCATAGAACAGCCTTTTGATTTGACCAGGTAAATACATCACCCCAGCACCCCGACCCCCCATCTGGGCTACGCCCCTAACACATCGTGCAGACCATCTAATATCTAAGTTACACGATCAGGAAAATTAATAACGACAAACAAAAATAGTAAGATAAAATAATATTCGGTATTTCTCGTTCATTGAATATTGTTATTTAGAAACAACTTGAGTTGAGTCAGGAATAAGCCAGGTAAAAACTGACAACATCAATTAACTCTGTGTCTTCAAGGGGAGACTCTCCTCTCTCTCTCTCTCTCTCTCTCTCTGTGTGTGTGTGTGTGGGGGGGGGGTATTTTTTCCGTTTCGGGCTACCACTTCGGGATCATTTCTCGCCACAGAAAGGTTTCCGTATTGATCCAGATGACTGTCAGTCACCTAAGCCATGGCCGCCTGGATGGTCTATTAGTTCCGGTCGGGGATGTTCCGCTCGAGTGAACACAAAGATATGCATGACCCGGTCCCGATCCCTGCCGCCCAAAGACCCCCCACCCCATCAGATCCGCTTCAGGGGTGTTAGTGGTAATTGACGCCAGTGGTGGAGATCGGATCGAGGAGTGGGGGAGAGCTTGAAGGTCGGATCCAGTGTTATGCTATATCTATCACTACCGAGAGATCGGCGAGATAAATCTCCTATAACGAGATGTTTCTCGTTGAAATGATCTTAATCTGGATTTGCCCACTACCAACCAGCTCAAGAGATCCGAACTCGTCACAGATCAAGTAATGTGCACTGATCCCGAAACAAAGGGATTGATTAAAGAAAATCGTAGAGGATAGAGACAAGAGGCTCTTTTTGAAGATAGTTCAAGTTTTAGAAATACTAGCATCACAACCCCCCCCCCCCCGCCATGCCGGTATGAGCGATAATATCGGAGAGAACAGATTGAGCCCGTACTTAAGGCTGTGATCGGGTATGTGTCAGGTGGAGGGGCCCCTTTCATGACGGGATGATATTGAGATTTAGGGGTAACTGGGCGGGGAAGGGGGTGGAATCAGACTTATAGGGCGGTATGCGGCATCTAATCGAAAATCATCTTTTCAAGACCACCACCAAAGGGACCCTCCCACCCACAATGCCGCGCGCGCTATGAAACGTAAGTGGGTTTTTCATAAACAAAGGTGAAGGACATTCGGTGTGTGTGTGTGCGTGCATGTGTGCATGCATGCGTACGTGCGTGCGTGTGTGTGTGTGCGCGCGTGTGTGTGTGGTCTTCGTGTATGTTAAATTAATGTGTGTGGGAAGAGTGGTTGTGTTTAGTCTACTCGACAATTGGTTTGTGGGGTGTGTGGTGGGGACGACTGAGTGATCAATGGTAGCTGAGAGAGAGAGAGAGAGAGAGAGAGAGAAGTAGATAGATAGATAGATAGATAGATAGATAGATAGATAGAGAGAGAGAGAGAGAGAGAGAGAGAGAGAGAGAGTATGGTTGAGGTCCTAAGCAAATGAGACAATCGAATGAAACACCCTAGAAGTAGAAGACACGGATAATGCTGACATCCAGACTGTGTGTGTGTGTGTGTGTGTGTATGAAATGAATGACCACTTTATGACCATCTCCCTCCCCGTGGCACCTGAGCAATACCGACATCGTCCCGGAGGTTCAGTAACACGAGCCCGTCGAGCATATTAAGAAATGGAGAAATACTGTAGTCCATGTGTACAAACAAACAACGAACAAAACTAACATATATCATGGAAACTATAGCTGTCATAGAAGATATACCATATATGATGATGATGATGATGATGGTGTGTCCGGATATAAACGGATGTTGTCCGGATAGCCGCTATAACAAATATTACCGTGTCACAATACATGTGTCCTGTCAGTATACACTAGGTGGCGCACCACACAAACGTAGAGACCGTCCATTACGTTAATAGACCAACGAATGATCTACGACGGAGTAACGTCCAACGTATCGGCTCAGGCTGAGCCATGAGAGACAATGGCCGCTTTGTGTTGTTTGATCGTTGCCAAGATAACGGAGACAATTTCGGCAGATTGATACCTCCACTCTCAGTGTCGGCTAAACATTTTCATCAATATTAAATGAACTCCCACTCTAAAAGATGTGCCAGGTAATGGATGGCTGGGTGGGTGTTTGGGTGCATGGATGGTTGGGTGTCGGAACGTCATGTTATTCGGCGTCGAGTGGTGTGGTCTGTCTGTCTGTCTGTCTCTCTCTCTCTCTCTCTCTCTCTCTGTGTGTGTGTGTGTGTGTGATGGCATGTGTCTGATAGCCCATCTGTGATACACTTGGCCGTGTTATTGTATTCTGCCTGGTAGCAGTTCCTCTTGTTAGTAGACATAATCTCGTGTTCTTAGGAACCACTCTGTTATAGACTCTCACCTGATGGCTCGGTCTACTAGACTTACTTAATCTGTCTGTAAGTCGTCTGGTCGTTTATAAGTCAGGGTTCCATTATTAGCCTCAAACCTTGACTTCCGCTTTCTGCAAGTAGGCGCGCATGCATGGACACCAACCCACACACAATAGATGGTGTTTATATACATTACAGGGAGACAGGAAATCAGGAAAATCAGGAATCTAGGCCATCTGTATATATATATATATATATATATATATATATGTCTGTGTGTGTGTGTGTGTGTGTGGTGTGTGTGTGTGTGTGTGTGTGGATTTGAGGGTACATAATGAGGTGAAACAGCAGCCAATGTAAATCAAACAACAGGTTAAGAAAAACATAAGGTGGTGCTTAAGGCTTAAATAAATGTCAGATAGACAAACAGTCGTAAAGCGAGAGTGGGAGGATGGTGTGAGAGAGTCGGGGGTGAGACGGTGAGAGAGAGAGAGAGAGTTGGGTGTGAGACGGTGTGAGAGAGAGAGAGAGAGAGAGAGAGAGAGCTCCCCTGGTATTATATCACCTCTATATATTAACAACAATACCTGGTTGAGTAAGCTATCCGGTTATGTTTGTACACTTCTTGGATTGATGATCTATGATGTAAGAGAGAGAGAGAGAGAGAGAGAGAGAGAGAGAGATAGAGGAGGGTGTGTAAAAAGGCTCATGTTTGAAGAGAGATGATTTACTAAAGAACCTACAGAAGTCCAGAGAGGATTTATCAGACATGATAAATATACATTTGGTCTGGCCTCTGCTCACTTGTTCATTAGCGATGGTTAAATACTTGTTGTCAACGTTTGTTCCGATCCTGACCGGGCTGTATCCGGTTTAGGCCAAACGTAAACTACTGTTTGTTTATCGTTGTCGTAACTGGTCGAGCTGCTCCGTCCAAGAGTAAAGTCGACCAAGAAGCGACAGAGGAGGGAAACTTGTTTGTCGGTTAGTGATCTGTTATCATCGGATGAGGGAAGAGATGACACTTGTTGTCAGTACGGGATGCGGCGACTTGCTAGAGCACGATGCTGTTAGATGACGATGTGTCATGATTGACAGGACGATGCTGTGAGATAACGATGAGCAATATGATTGTGAGAACGATGCCACGAGATGACGACGTGCTTTGATACGGGATGCTGTGATTGTTCAGTTGTTGCTGTTCGGTTGTTGCTGTTTAGCTACAGGCGCTGGTCATACTCACACCCTGGGACGACTCCCCGAGGAAACATCCCACAAACATAGGTATAAGCCGGATTCGAGCCTATAGCTTGGAGGTTTACAGCCCAGCGCTCCAATCACTTCGCCATCGGAGCTCCCAGGTGCTGTGATTTTGATCGTAGAGTTGTGATTATGATCAGTGTGCTGTGACTGTGCGCGCTGTCCTGTGGCTGAGAGCATGGGACTGGTGATTGTGAGCATATTGCTGGATCTGTGATCACCATGCTGGTGATTATAAGCAGGGTGGTAGCGTTCTGGGCAGGGTTCAGTGGTAACCATTAGTAGGCCATGCAATACGATTACCAAGGCAAGGTTTGCAGGTCTGTGATCGTGATCACGGTGTACTGTGTGTATTTGTTAGTTTAGGGTGCCACTACTGTGATCGGGTCGAGTTGGGCGTTGATTGTGAGCGACGAGCGAACGAATGGCACCGGCTGACCTCACCCCAGGCGCGCTCTCAAATCAAACAGCGCCGCTTAATTCAACAGAAATGTTTATTCTACGAGTAATGCGTTTTATTGCTATATAAATGTCTTCCTCTTGCACATTGCCGACCTGCGACGGTACATAGACAGACAGACAAATGGCACAGACAGATAGCACAGACGGTGTCTGACACGCCGATATACAGGTGAACCGTCTGTACATTTGTCTGTTGCCGATAAAAGAACTCTTCTACTTCTTTTGGTCTTTCATTTCGGCGGCAGGCAACGCCTCCACTCACCAGGCGCCCCCTGGTGGCTGTTTTGTATACATGGTCTTATGTCGTCAGGTTTTTCGGCGTCTGAATCAGCGTCTTAGCTAACACTCTAAATACTCAGCCTTTAAAACGCGAAGCAATCTCACTGCTGTTTATAGCCAGAAACACATACAGTGTGTGTGCGTGTGTGTTAGGGAGATACTTGGCGGAGTAAACTCGATGGGAAAGAAAACGTTTATTTAGATTACTAGCATTAAGACATTAAATAAAACGACCAAGCTGTCACTTACTCGACCCTTCTGCCCCCCACGGACACCTCCCCAGCCCGCGTCTCTAATTGTTCAGATTGTTACCCGAGCTTTGAGTGGCGCGGATCTGTGCGAGCTTTCATTATTGGTTTTGGGAACATGACAAAGAAAGGACAGTGCATCCCTTGAACCGTAACCCCGTCGTCTTCTCTAACCAGTCTCTACACCTGGGAGCGGCCCTCCTAGCTTTAACAATAATGAGAGCCAGCCACTGGGGGCCACCGACACTAATTGGGTTGGAATTGCGTCGGCAGTTCCCATTGGACCAGCCGGCGGCCACGTTCAAGGCGCTGTCTCCTTAAAGAAACTCACCCCACCCGCGTGCACCTTCTCGTCATGCATCCGGCTGTTATATACATCTGGGAATACCCCCTGGTGTAAAGCAATTATTGTGGAAGAATTCCCTGCTATTCTCTCTCTCTCTCTCTCTCTCTCTCTCTCTCTCGGGAGGGAGGGAATAACCTATCGCCATTGGCCAGTATCGGATCTCCATTTTGTCAAGCAAATCCAGCTTTGGGATGTAAACAAACAGATACAATTCTTAAGAAATGAACGCTGTTTTAAGGTGAACGATGAAGATTTCTCCTCTTAGCTCCACAGTTCGTGATTTTTATCTCCACAGGATTCCGCGGGCTTAAAAAAAGAGTTTACGTATCAAAATCCCGACAGGAACGTGGTTCATTTCCCGTGTGAGCCAGTCGAAGAAAACCTGCCGCGATTTTAATTTTAACTGACGGCGGATATAATAACTGGAACAATGTTCCAGAGTTCGAAATACACCTGAGACTCCGGATTGTAATTTTACCAATTTGTGTAATAATGTTGCTGTTACTATCATCGTGAAGGAAGATGGCTACACGACGTAGTACCCGACTGTTACGGATTTGTCCAACTGGCGACGGCATTTCTGCAATCCTCTTGAAACTGAAAATAGACTTCGTGTTTAGATATTAGTTAAGCGCTGGTCCACAAAAATCCGGTCCCCTCGGCAGGGCGTCAATTATGGAGTTATTACATTTTCCGTAAAAATTCACCAACTCCATCACTTGGTTTGAGCTTGTCTGCCAGGCAGCCTTCGACTCCGCCGACTACTTCCAGGATCTGATCTCAGGCCCGCGGCCGAATAGCCAGCCTGCAGCCGAATAGCCCGCAGGAAGGGTTTGATCAGAAGATAATTTCGGCCGCCAAAAATGTCATTAAAGTCCAATGAGCGCGTTTTTAGCCCGCACTCTCGCCCGCCTCGATCCAGATGTTTGCGCTATGGTGCTGCCATCTGTGATGAATCACCCGAGCGAATGTTCTGTTTCCGGGGCAAATTTTTCCCCCATCTCCGTTATTCCGCAATTTATCTCCGGATCGCGCTAGCGCCCGTGTTCGGATCCGGATGATGATAACAGCTTTACAATCTGATAATGGATACACGACCTGGGCATTGTATCCCGATTGTCTTGTTTAGTCACATCGTCATGTGATTTGAGAGATGTTGTTTTTATTGTTGTTGTTGTTGTTGTTACTGCTGCTAATGATGATAATGAAAATGATGATGATGTTTACCTCAGTATCGTGACGCCACCCAGTCACCACGGTGATCGGTTTGGTGACTAACTATAGGAGATTCGTTGTGCGCGCGCCGATTGCTCGATGTCGTCACATCTCGACCACTTCCCGTCACGTTTCGACCAATCGGACACGATTGGGATCTCCCACGCGGCGGTTGCGTGTCACTTCCGCTTTGATTAATGACAGTAGGCCAGAATTAATCGACTGTTTATAGATGACACCTGTGGAGATGAGCTCTCGCATCTGAGAAACGATGATGGGTTTTCATGGATCTTTTCTCACGGGCCTTTAAATGATTGATGATGAGACCGTTATGAGGGGAAGGGGGGGGGGAACTTTGTGTGGTGTATCTGTGAACCCTTAGACAAGTCTAAGTAATTGGACGAAATGACGTAGGATTATAGTATAATGAGAGATGTAAAGATACTTATTGCTTGGATACGTCCCCCTCTCTCACCGCTCCTATTTATTATGTAGATATGTACTCTCTCTCTCTCTCTCTCTCTCTCTCTCTCTCCGCCGTCTCTCTCTCTCTCTCTCTCTCTCTCTCTCCCTCACAAGGAACACCTTCTTGTACCTGTCTGTGTACTACAAAGTACTGTGCTGTCAGAGACCATTTGGAACTTAACTAAAAAAACAAATCATTTGATGTTTTGTTTGAACTTCCAGCACATTCTGAGGTTGGTCTAATTTACGGGTATCGCTTTTAAAAAGCGTTTAATTAAGAAAACGCGTTCTTTGTTGCCAGTGGGCTATGTGACTCATAAGGTCAAGGCCATATATCCCTAGAATTGATTGGCGCTGTGTTGACGGCTTATGTTAATTAGTTGGTCATCAAATGGTGATTAATCATCTATCCGTTATTATAAAGCTTTGGAAACCGACAGACATACAGACAGACAGACAATGCGCCCTCCTCACATCCTCAGTTTGTGCTTAGCCATTTCATATTCTGGAATGCCATAGATGTGTCACCCAGATGATGTTTTCACGAAGTGTTATTCTCTGTGCCAGTGCCTTTTCATCGACTGCTAAGACACACGACCACTCTGATCTGACAGATACGGCTAAACGCCATAAAATGTAGATTTATTTAAAATCCAACTTCCCCCCCTCCCCCGGGCGGAAGAAGGTACAGATGTGCTGCTCGACAGATGCGTTTCTGCTGACAGATGTCTCTACTGACAGATGTCCCGGTTTTATAGTTTGACTCCTATCCCATTTCCATTTCTATCTGTCAGTGTTAGTTAGTAGACCCCCGCAACTCCCCCCCCCCAATCACCATCAGCATAGCCGGGTATTTATTGCCACTATCTGTCTGTAGTATGAAGATGACACGTCGGGTATCATTTTACCTGTCCATCTCCATTCTGTACGCTATCTATATAAATATATTATAACCTCTAGATAGGATACTCCATCTGTAAAGGGCACACGAAGATCGTACTGATATATATATATATATATATATATATATATATATATATATATATATATATATGGACTTGAAAAGGTTATTGCTTTCCAGCTTGCTATCTAGTACTAGTTTGACAAAGTTCAATATCAGACTTTCCCTTTTGCCGCCTGATAAATTTAGCTGAAATATAAAGGCTTTATTAGATATACTGGAATGTATGGAATCCTTTATTTCTCAATTTATGAAGATATCATAATGAATAAGATCCCATAAAAAGCTCATTATGAATCGTCTCGATATAACAATACTTTTGTTGTTTCTCTGTACTATTACCGCACGCACGCACGCACGCACGCACGCACGCACGCACGCACGCACGCACGCACGCACGCACGCACGACACGCACGCAACATGTGAGCCTTGTGCCGGAGAACTGTTTGCTATAATTTAGGGGGGTGGGGGGTGGGGCGTGGTAATAATTAGAACGGAACACCATTATATTGGATCTGTGATAGACCATGAGGTGATTTACTATTAAAGACTAGTCATCATTCACGAGTGTTTATATATATATATATATATATATATATATCCCCTTATATTGTATAGTCAGTTTTGTGATGGATTATAGTCGAGATGCTAGCCCCATATAATGTATCCAGATAACCAATCATGTCAAAACGTTACTTTGTTTACATTTATCAGACAATAGTCTAGTTTAGGTTCTGGTCCCCGTGGATCAACATCGTGTTGTCTAAAGCGATAATACACCATAGAGGAAACATGGTCGATCATGATGAGTGATGGTGTTGTGGATAGGTTTATGCCGGTATATACCGGGGAGATATAATGGAGGTGGGGCATCCGGAAGAAATGGGATACTCGCTCCCAAGCGATTCGCTATCTATTAGTGTGTGTGTGTGTGTGTCTGTGTGCTCGTGCGTGCGTGTGTGCGTGTGTGTGTGTGTGTTGTGGTTGTTGCTGTTTTACGGCCGCTTCTGTGGACACGGTAGATTAAATGGGCAGAGCGACCTTCAAAAGGTAATGGGGGAAGTGAAAGATGAAACACCCTTCAGCCATAAGTAAAGATTTGTGGCCAACACACACATTCGCGCACGCGCGTGCACACACATGCACACACAGAGGGGGGAGGGGAAAATGTATTCCCAATTCAATCACTAGTCAGCCGATATAGCTAAAGCTGGACGTTTTGAGAGTTTTTGTTTCCATGAAATTCCTGGAATGAACATTCTCCTAAGAAATTCCTCGTAAACAGTTCTCTCGAGCAGTTACATCAAATCCTAGCCTATGTTTTCTTCTGCGGGACGCAATCGAAGACAGTCGAATCGTGCTCCTACTGTTCTCATCCTATAGAACCGGTCCTACTAGTTCAGGCTTGTTGCATAATGCTTCCTTTCCACGCTTAATGCATCCCCGTTGTCGTGGAAGTCTAAAATAAAATCCATTTGATTAAATGTTTCCGGTTGTCGCCATGGTTACGACGCCAGAAAGAGCGGCTCGTCGCTGAAATAATTGTCAGTTATTTATTCTCGAAACGATTGGTAACCATTTCGGTTTTAGCATTTCGGTGTTTAGTGTCACGGCCTTTTTTGTTGTTGTTCTGATATCTTCGGTATATAAATGGCGATTTAAACGACAGTTTAGTCGTCGTTGTGTCTGCCGACAGACACTCGGGAGTGTTTTTTTTACGGTATAAACTTTGTCAGAAACATTTATACGGAGATGTCAACCTTTTTTTGTTTGTTTGTCGAAAAAATTTGTCGGTTTTCATCCAATTTCACTCGCCTTCGGAATACGACTCATAAACAAAGATGGATCTGTAGTTATTTTATTTTGTCGCCGGTAGCCAGCTCCGCTCCTCTACGATCTTTATATCGGGGTTTCAGCTAAGGACGTTAGCCGTTTTCAGTATACTCGCGCTTCACCCTTGCGTAGCCGTACAATCCAACAGCATCATCAACCACCCGGGGAGCATACCGACCAGTTACAGATCCATAGTCCACTATAATCGATCATCAACTTACATCGGATAGTAATTTTATGGATCCGTTAGGTGGCGAACAAGTGAAAAACTGACAGCTTGTTGTGGGATGCGAACGGAGTACTTCTCAGTATCTAGTTCACCAGCATTACTACCAAGCTATAACCCGGATCACGATGATTATTATATATACAGGAGCGGGCTGTAATCTTTGGATCACGCACGGCCTATGTCATGATATCCTTTTACCGGAAGAGATCCAGGTATTATGCTGATCCCGTAGCAATATTATCCGTATTGATGGAACTTTGGGATTTAACTGATAGCAGGGTAAAAATCGAGATACGGTCATTCCGTTCTGGATTGGGTATCCAGATTTTAGCGGCATATCCATAATAGTATTTTCTTATCTGACTGCTTTCGAGAAAGACAGACAGACAGACAGACAAACGCGCAAACACATTCATGTGTGATATCATTTTGGGATTGATGCGATATTACATATAGTAGGAAAGGTTGTTATTTTGGCTTCTGTAGCTCCCGATGAATCGCCTAGATGTTAAAATAATGTAATGATAAGTGTATAAGCTAATGAATGAAGAGATTTATGGATGTTTAGATTATAGTACTCTGAGTTTGCGCCATCACATACCCCCCCCCCCATCGACCTCCCACACACACATAATCTAATTGATACATGTATATTTAGATAACTTGGCTTGAAACTCTTTACAGATTACCACGTTATAAAAAAAGGTTTTGTAAAAGCAATAGATTGTATTGGGAATTAAATACACCGTAATATGGGAAATTACTACAAAAACTTTCCCCCCCCTCTCTCTCTCTCTCGGTCTGTGTGTGTGCGTGTGTTTTGGGATACATGCATAGTGGCACTGGCTCAGAAACATCAATATCTCTAAACAGACTTTGAGACCTCTACCTCGATAAATTTAAATCTAAATAAATATAATATTTATATAACCCAATAACCAGTTATAAGTCTGTTTGGTGATTACACACACACACACACACACACACACAAAGAGAGAGAGAGAGAGAGAGAGAGAGAGAGAGAGAGAGAGAGAGAGAGACACGCACACAAATAGACTGAAAGTTGTACGACCACTGCCAATCTAACACAGGCAACCACCCTCACACACCCTCAGCTATTTACCCAGACTCACCATGTAGTTATCCACCCAGTCGCCCACACACCAATAAGGTTACCCAAGTATTCTTGGTGTTAGAATGAACTCTTAACCATGATAGGATGAGCTCTCCACATCGTGAAGATGAGCAGCCCAGGACACTTATTTATCCCGATATAGATTAGGATGACACTTGAAGTCTGCGATCGACATTGACCCGTTGTCTGATTGGTTTTTAACAACTCTAACGTAAGATATATTCTTGTGTTTAATTAGTTCCCGAGGTGTGACCCGCGCCTACTGTAAACAAACCACTCACTCACTCACTCGCTCGCTCGCTCGCTCGCTCGCTCGCTCGCTCGCTCACTCACTCACTCACTCACTCACTCACTCACTCACTCACTCACTCACTCACTCACTCAATCAATCAATCAATCAATCAATCAAAAAATCAATTAATCAATCACCTTTTTCTCCCCCCCCCCAACTTTCAATTTCTGTTCCAAAGTGCCTGCACTGTGCGTATTGAAAAAATCCGAGCATAGATATATGTTACCGAGGTTTAATCGACATAGGGCCGCCTCTGTGCCGCCGTAGTACTCGGCTAATATCGCGTGGCATACGTCTAGCGGCGACCAGAACTCCTTCACTCTTGTTGTTGTTGTTGTTGTTGTTTTTCCATGGCCCTCTCTACCTAACCAGGTCCAGTCGTTGTCTGGTTGTTGGTAAAGTGGATCTGATTAAAAGCTTTATCTCCTATTACCAGCGGGGCCTGGATACCTGTCACACAAACACGTGATCACAGAGAGCCAGCCTGTACACGATGGCCTCTCTTCCATCTGTTTGTCATCATTATTGTAATAGATAACCTAACCTGTCAGCGGTTGTAGTAAGGAGACCCTTTTCACGACGTTTTACCAGAACCGGAGAAAACTTGACTCCCGACGTCTATAGGATGTTACATCGAGCAGCGTTAATTGAAAAAGAAAAATGGTAGACGCTGATTTGAGTTTGTCATAATACGGATAGACAGACAGACGGACAGACGGACGGACCCTCTCTCTCAAACACTGTGAGAGTGAGCGAGTGGGTGATAGAGTGAGTGAGAGCGAGAGAGAGCATATTGTGATCTGCAGCTAGCCTTGTCCGGATGGTTACCTACCATATAAGACCACCTGTTGTTAAAGGTCACTACAGCTAGCCAGGTCAAGTTACTCATAATGACTTATGAAGTCTAATAACCTGTCTTTGAGGACCGGATGTCTCAGTCCACTCAAGCTGTAGATCAGTACTTCAGAAAAGTTTGACGATATTGTTTGAAGAAAGTTTTACACAAATGAAATATTTTAGATTTGGTTTATATTCACTTGTTAGACCAATTCATTCGTCAAAACAGAGTTTAAAATGTCCAAATAAAGCAAGTTGCTAGATTTATATTAGCCGCGCATTCTGACTTGATATTAACAGAAATCGAGTGATTTTACCGTCGATCGAGTTTATAAACGAGTTCATCTTCAGCCGGGATACTTGATTTCAGTCTTCCGGTTATGGCGTTCAATGGCGGAGTAACAGACCAACCAATCAGGAGCGAGGTTAACATTGGGAAATGTTTTGGGGGTTCAACTTACCGTCAGTAAATTGATATTATTGCTTACCATATAGTCAGATTTTAGTACATAAGCACGATAGTTATGAGAAGAAAAGGCTGCATGTCACTCAATTGTGTAAACATGGTTTCGGTGGTTTGATGATTAGTGATCGGGGATGGGGGGCGAGGAACATATCATAATCGATAATAATCCTGATCGATGTTTAGACGAATAGATCATTTAAATTGAAATATTATCTTTATGGTTATTGGACTTGTAATAATAATGCGCCAAGAAAGTGGGAATCTTACCGAATCATTGGAATTCTACCATCCAGGATATGACTACGAAAAGTCTCAATAAATGCTCTGAAATATGGGAAATGCTATACTATTAAATGGCTGATATTTACAAAAGATGCTAGTTTTAGTCAAGTTGAACCGTAAACATAATATATACAAGGTTCCGATTCTGGACATAACATAATAATTAACCAGTAAAGTTACCAGTGACCTTTAAGTTGAATAAAGTGCAATTATAAGGTCATCATATAGCCGTTCAATCGCCAATACGTTACAGTTTGCTATGACAGATAGTACACCCGAAATGATTAATGCTGCCCTCTGGTACACGTTACAGCGGATCGAAACATCGTTCTGGAGAAATCCGTATTCCGTTTCGTTCCGGATCGCATTCGGCGTGTTTATTATCGACTTCGAGGGCCGATAGATCAGTTAATAATTCAGTTGGAATTTCATGCCTCTCCTTGTCTCAAATTTCGCATCATTGATAGCGGAGTTGCCCCCACCCCCCCCCAATCACACTAATGTACATTCTCGACGTCGATGAATGATCATTTAATTTTTTTTATCAATTTATTATTTTGTGTTCTGTTTAAATAATCAAGTTAGGAGAGAAGCGGTCTGGCAGAAGGGGGTAGTGGCGGAGGGGGAGGGGGGGTTGATATAAATAATAGAATCATTCATGTATTTATAACTTTTTTAATGGAGCACGTCTGATGGGAGTAGCCACCTTGGACCCATTCCCGAGCCCACCCCCCGCTGGTGTTTATCAAATTGTGTCCGATTATGACGGGAGAGGGACGTCTCCTGGTTTTTCGTTTAGGATTTTATCCTGAAAATATATTTTCGTGAGCTATTAGGCAGAGCTCGGGGTTGGACGAGGTGGGGAGACGGCGGAGGCGGGGGGGGGGGAATATCTGAAACCTCGTGCAGACTTCTTCTTATAATCCGGGATCCGCTTTGAATATATTCCGAATAACTTTATCTGGAAGAGCCAGGTCACGATATTAATCTCGGTGGATTAGAACCATACGGTATCACAAGCTGAGAGCTCGTGTGTGTGTGTGTGTGTGTGTGCGCGCGCGCGCGTGTGTGTGTGTGTGTTTCCGGTCATTACCCTTTTCCTATCCACAATAATCCATCAGAATCCACCGAGTCCCTGGTTTATTGTAGAACGTCAACCAGTTGGAGTCCATTAGCTGGCTAGTTGGTTCGATCCGATAAGGTTTCTACTACCGTATGTAGTATTGAGTTAAGACGAATCGTCGATGTTGTTGTTATGACGACACGAGTTTGTGGCAAGACCGAGCTACTACAGCTGATGATGGCGATGATGGCGTAAAGAAACGGCTACTATATCTCTCTGTTGATCCGGATCATCTCTGGATCATCGGATGGGACAACGGTATGAGCCGTCCCTTTGTTGTCGGTGCCAGGAACAACGAATGTAAACAGCGTGTAAACATTTACTCTAGCAATCCGGCTAGCGATGACAGGCCGTCTGGATCGTCTGCGGGATCACTGTTTATTGAACCCCACTGATCCGGAATTAACGCTGCAGTTGGCTCAACCTGTGGATCACCTGGCTCGGCGTGGCCGCGTGTTGAGATATCCAGAGGATGTATTCCTGATGTATGTGATCCTGGAAGGCAGGCGTCCGACGTTTCGGGATCATTCAGTTAATTTGCGCTCCTGACAGCGGCTCGTTCGACCTCGTCCCGGTCGACCTTGATCCAGTCATCACACATCGAGGTGTGGCATCTATTAAAGACCTGGCCAGCTTTACGCCATTCTCTGGATATCTTCATTCTGCTCTGAAATAACACGTTTCCTGATGAAAACTGTAACCATATCATCATCTCGAGCCATTTGATGTGTCCATTTCATGAGGACCACGATGCTATTAGACAAGGATCACATCATAACAAAAGAAAGATGTGCCAACTGCGAATAAGCCCGTCTTCAGGATATGGACAACAGTTGTAAACTCAAGCAGCATTGTGCCACTTTCATCCGGTAATTTCGGCCGTGTTTACGTGTATTTTTTAATGTGCACGTGCGCACTTTTTGTTTGTTTTGTTGGTGGTTAAAGATGGAAGAAACAGCTTATTTTAATGCGGGGTACTAATAACACACATACACACAAACACACACAGGGACAGCTGATGAATCGTCAACTTGTTGAAATCTCGATTTACCCATTACTCTGACACTGGCCCTCCGTCCGTCGTTATAACGCAAACACAATTCTCCTCTTCACACTGGCAGTCTGAGCTGAAACGAACAATACAGTCATATCGCGGGGGGGGGGGATTGGGGGGGAGGTCGTGTGAGGTTTTTTTCACAGCTAAACGGCACATATCGTTTAGTAAATACTCGTCACACATTTTATCACTTTGTGTTATGTCTCTTCTATAACTTACCGTAGCCGAGCGATAATTATAGGAGACTGACAAATAGACAGACAGATAGGCGCGGATAGGCAGACAGTGTGCCCCCTGTTTTTTCACCCCTATCACCCCGAGACAGTGCTCACTAGTTATAACGTTCAGCGAATGACAGTGTAGCACATTCTTCCACTTATAACGTTTTGTTCCCGTCATTTTCGCGTCGTTAGATCATAAATTGTCGGACTTGCTGGCGGCCGACTAGCTTTTAATTCCTAAACGAGCCACAACGCCCCGGTTAGAGGAAATGTTTGACGGGCTGACCCCGTCAATGTTGGCCTTGAAAGAGAATTTTTTTAAATTACTCTTTTGTGCAATGTCGGAGTTCGCCGAAATAGTGGTTCATTCTGACCGTCGGAAGTAGGAATACAGTTTAGGAATCTTCAAGCGAAATATATATTTTTGTTAACAATAGCCCCTTTCGTTGTCTTACGAACGTTGTCCTTTCTTCGAACAACTCTCGTAAACATACTTTCTTTACATAGGCCGTTGTTGGGTGGATGCCAAAAATAAACATAAAAACTCCACCTCCCGGGTTTAGCCAATTTTGTGTGTGCCACCCATCGATACGTTCTTTTGGCGCTAGAAACACGCACACTCACCACGAAAGCCAAATCAAACATTTACAGACAGTCGCCTTTCTTTCGATACTTGTGTGGACTTTTATCAGTGCGCCTATTCCCAGTGAAATGCGCTTAATCGAATCTCGTTCGGGATAATCTGGATATGCCGAGCCGCGGGATTCCACCGACACGGAACGCCGGGTATAAAGTATTCCCAGCTGTTCTGAATAATGAATGTGCCGCCGGGCATTCCGATTGGCCAGCGAGTAATCAGTGCTGACCAATTACAAGACTCGCAGGCTAACTGGATGAAATCCAAAATCCCGTTCCTAAACAAAACATGTTCATTGACTTAAAGGTTCGATAAAACATATTTTATGTCCGTTTAAAAAGACCTATGATTCTATTTGAATGTGAAGAACATTTATTTGATGCTAACCACCAGAACTGCTCTAGCTAATGGTTCTGTACAGATGATGTGGTGCCCAGGTGGTAACTATTTGTAGCGTACTGTAATGAAGGCTTGCATGTCACTCACTCACTCACTCACTCACTCACTCACTCACTCACTCACTCACTCACTCACTCACTCACTCACTCACTCACTCACTCACTCACTCACTCACTCACTCACTCACTCACTCACTCACTCACTCACTCACTCATGCACCACTCACTCACTCACTCACTCAGCCTGATGGACGGTGTTCCCCCCCCCCCCAATTAGTTCCACTAATAAGTTACCATGTTGTTGGGATCTGTCAAGTTTATTTAGCTACTTACTACTTCCGGTCTTCCCTCATTATTACCCTACTATATAGCGGCGGTGTGTTCCCGAGCTCGGCTAGTTGCCATATTAGTCGAACAACCACACATTATCTGCTCCGGCTAATTCGAAGAGCATGACCCATCAGTGACCGTCTTCAGTAATTACCGAGATATGTATGACCAATAGCAGGTGGTAAGATAAATATTAATATAAACTTGGCGGATCCCCCCCTCCTGGCGTTAGTTTAGTTATTCCGTGTTGACAGGAGCTCTCTAATCACATGAACTCTTCTAATGTTAAGGTAGATCCGAGATCCGTTCTTTTGATAATCCGGACACAGACGACCGGATCCTGGCCCCGCATTTGTGGATCAGATCTGTTAATTTATTTATACATATTGGAGTTTCTAGATACCATCGCAGATAAGTCTTCGCGAGCCACTCACTCACTCACTCACTCACTCACTCACTCACTCACTCACTCACTCACTCACTCACTCAGCAACGATCCAAAAGAAGGCCTTTCTGGATGTCGTAACGGCATAGCCTCCCTCCGTCTGGAGCCGATCTAACTTTTCACATTGTTCTTCGGGATATCGTGTTATAGATGGATACCACGTGGTCAGTGTTTACCTTCGAAAGGGAATTAGATTGGCTCGTCGGATGGATGACTAAACGTCCCGATATCGTCTGGATGTGGCTCTATAAGGCTAATCGGGATGGGCGATATTTGGATTCCACCGCCTCACATGCTCTGCCCAGTTATCCGGACCATGTCTCGTTTTTGCCTTCCGAAGCGATCGAGGGCAATACATGACCCCCCCCCCGACACACACACACTTCGTCCCGGTGTTTGGTGATCTAACGAGCGGATGTTGTGAAGCGACGGTGAAGGGCGACATCTGGTGTTGTGTCTAACGTTTATGGCGAAAACAGGAACCGGAACCGATCGGCAGACGGGCATTTAGCATTCATGGAGCGATCCGTGTCAAAACTCGCGCCTTCTTACACCTGATCCGGGGGGGGGGGGGGGAAGATGCTCGAGGGCCACGTCCGCCGCCGCCGCCGCCCGTCTTCCAATTATCGACACCAGATGGCGTTATTGCCGTTCGATCCCTATAACATTTCCCGATCTTTAGGGTCGGTCTACTCACCAGCTTTTGTACGGTTCATTAGTTGTTCGTACGTTCGGTAAATTTCTTTCGAAAAACGTCCCGAGAAGAAGTCGTACTGAGACATATCGTACCACTACGGTACGTCACACTCGGCCGTCCAATGAACGCTGAGCAAACAATCACAAATTTGGATCAATATTTCCGTTCCAACATCCCGTGAATGCTGAAGGAGGAAGATTTCTCCTTCTCAAAACACCGTGGCAACGTTGATGGGCCGAACATCCCCTTTCTTCCGAACAGCCCCCGGGGTCCCCCGTAGTGCTAGCAATCCGGCTGAGTTGTGAATCTCTTCCGGATTCGATAGCCCCCCGAGTTCTGTTAGCGCGACTGGCGTGTGTCGTCGCACCTGCGGCCAAGGATCATCAACTGGCGATCCGTGTAGTGTGTTCCGGTGGCCGAGACCTCCCGGGATTTGACGGCATTTAGCCGACATTAGTACGGCTTCTGCGGACGGACACCGGACGTATACCTCGCCTACCAGTAGCATATGATATAGGCGACCAGTACGATCACGTGATCATTATTTTATACGACAAATGAAAGTAGCAGGATTGCCTAGATCATTGTTTGTTACCTGTAATAATCCGGTCTTTTGCCCATAATAGGTAACATATCTATGACCTTGGACCCAGACAGACGTTAAGGTATCCAGCCAACTGTAGGGGAGGGGTCACTTGACCTATTGACTTGTTATTATTATTTTAAATGCGGTATATTACATCATTTTACGTCATTTTTTACCTTGTAAATATATATATATATATATATATATATATATATATAATAGAGAGAGAGAGAGAGAGAGAGAGAGAGAGAGAGAGAGAGAGACTTCTGAGGCTCCGAAGTTTTCCCGGGGTTCTGATTGGGTGTGTTTAATAGGGTCAGACATGTGACATCATCGTTATTTAAAAAAGCATCCATCTTAACTGGTCTGATTTTAAGCTAATGCTGATGTTAAGGAAGATTTGTTCCTGGGTATCACCTTTCGTTATTTAAACATTGTTGTTTTTATAGCGTGTGTTTGTTTGTGTGTTTGGCTATGGCAATGTTTAAATCTGTATCTGTCTTTCTGTATGGTTGTCTGTCTGTCTATCCGTCTACCTGCCTACCTGCCCGCCCGCTTGCCCGTCCGTCTGTCTGTCATAAACATTTTCTTAACAGTACTAATGATTTTTGTAGATAATCCGTAATGTGAAATGGTTTATATAACTTTCATGATATAATCACCGTCATCATCATCATCATTATCATCACCAAGATCATCACCACCAAACTACCATTATTATTATCATGATCATCACCATGAACACCTAACTAACAATAGACTACACATATAATCATTAATATAAAAGCCTCCTTAATGTACTCATGACGAGGTTCCGTCGTACTCCGACAGTGTTCTTTACGAACCGGAAATCTAACGGCTTCAACTCATCTCGGTACACGGCCGGAGGTCGACCCGACTCGACCCGACTCACGGACCACTCACTAGTTCGCCTCTATATGGTGATGTTGGTGACAATAAATCTCACACAGATTGCCAATAACACATCAGTTCGAGCTCCGCCAGGACACAGGAATCATCCCGTTTCTTCTGAAGTCGGTTTTATCCCGTCGACGCCGACGTCGACGTCGACGAGAGCCGACAGTCGACAGATTTACGACGAAGTTGATGGCCATTTCGCGTTGTCGTTTATGCCTACCAGTAATTCCGTAATGCGCCGAGTACGGTTGGCCTGTCCGGTCGTAATTCTGTACTCGGCCATGTGGCTTGTACGCTGCGAGCGATATGTTTAAATATTTTAACATCCGTAACGGAAACGAACAATAGAAAAACAAGTTTTATATACGTGCGTCTGGTTACTTTAACTTACCCGCTTAATTGGTTTTGTTACGGGTGTGTCATAGTAATAATTCAGTATTTAAACATGTACGTTTTAGTTGACCAAAAAGGTATCTGCCAGCAAACTACATGATTTACTTCGAGCTATGATTTCTGGCTTGTATTTAACACTATTTGTACACGGGTTGGCAAAACAACGGTGATTGAACGAATAACATAACGCAGACGTTCAATTAATATATTACGGACGCCATATTGAATTATGACCCGAATGGCCGACGATTTGAGACCAGACGCGATACACGGCGCCTGGCCAAACGTCCTCTCTCCGGGAAGAGCTTACCGGAGTCAATCAAAGGTCAGGCTAACCCTAATCCCCGATCTCACTTCCGTTATGGCAGCGGGAAGCGAGCGCCACCTAACGGCATACATTAGTTCGGACGCCCGGAACTCTAATACAGCAGAGTACCAACGACCGCCCCTCTGTCGGGACGGCGACGCCCTTATTAAGTGATTGGTCTTTATGACTGACGTCATAAAAGTTGTCCCCGGTCGCCTTCTGGGTTCGAAGCCGGTGACGAAGCGTGATCGCCTCCGGCCATTTCTTGTCTTTTTTAATTGCTCGTTTTATGTTGATGGATGATGGACATTATGGACGATGGGAGCCGTGTGTTGCGGGCGAAGGGTTCTCTACTACTCGCTGTCAGCGAGACCATTGTTTCGTGATCCTTTCTCCTTTCGAATTGATTTAAATAATGAGCGTGTGTGCTGTTAATGGAGATGTGCGTTCTAATGGGGCTTCGGATGCTCGTGGCGCTGCGCAATTCAATCGTTTTCCAATAGAGCGACCCGCTCCCCAACTGCGGGTTTCATTTCTGAAGGACCCACAACGGCACTTCTATTAAACGAAGACGTACGACCCTATACCGTTAGTTTTTGCATTCATCTTTTATGGGAGGGGGGTTCATATCACCAATTTGCAATTGTTCGTGTCGGGGAGGGGGGTGGAGCAAGGTTCCGTAATATGGCCCAGAGTGTACTATGTGTTATCGACCCGTAGGCAATAGGTTCGAATCCAATTATCTATATATATATATATATATATATATATATATATATGCGGGATGTTTCATTCTCTAATAAAACATTACAACTTGATGATCATATTGACTTTCGGCTATATGTCTTAGGCGTGACCAGCGCCGAAGCGAAATATAATAATTACTAAATGTGCATGTTACATATCGTTCCATCACTTTTAATTATATATTTAATTTATATATTTCAGGTTGGATGAATTTAGACTTCGAGATGGAGAATCTAACACGTTATACAAATGACATGGTGAGGATACGGTGTGAGATTACTGGATCACCACTACCGACCTATACATGGTACAAGGATAGCGTACCGGTGTTACAACTAGGAGAGAGATACAGTGTCAAAACGACGGTCTGGGGTTCAAGGTCAGTATCCGGATAAAGGTCATCAGGATCTACGTCAAATAGTAGAAAAAGATGCAATATTCAACCATATAAGATCTTGTATCATTATTAGAATATGGGTAAACGGTTTTCATGTCGCAGTTTAATGTAATGAGTAAGCAACACCATCTAACGTAGCAAACCACCCACGAACCTATGAGCCAAGAAAGTATTCTCAGAATTAGTCTGTCAGAAACTTTTTATGAACACGCTAGGCTAAATGGGTCGAACGGCCGCCAAAGGTAATGTGACGAAGTGAAAGATGAAACACCCTTCAGACATAGCCAGATCGGGATATGATCACGGGTCATAAATATTTAGAAATCAAAGGGACAGCAAAATCTGTCAAAACGACCACCTGCGATCAGAGAACAGAAGGGGGTCCTTTCAATTTACTCTTGGGTGTCTATTATAAGCATGAAACACCTGCTAGTGTAGACCACCCATGCCTAACGAACATCGAAGAAGTCCCTATAGAATGGTGGTTCGATGATTCTAGGACAATCCCCACCGGTCATTGATGGCTACACAGAAGTACAAGGATTTGATGAATATTATACGAATAAACGGTGTCCCGATATCGTTCGACGACATGTTTTACTGTGAACTGACATCATGGAATATTGGAGGGAACTGCCTCAAGCGACTATTCCTTTGTTACAACCACGACTGAAGAATTCCTAATGTTCGATCGTTCCCCCATTGCTGTGTTCGGCTTTCTCCGTCAAGACCACCTTACTATAGCGACCACTACGTTTCACTCAAAAGTTCGGTCTTGATAGGGAGGTTCCAATGTCTAGGTTATTGCGGCCAGAATACCGTTTCAGAAATAATCGGAGCTGCGATGATTCTGAAACAATCACTTGAACAACAGACGGTACAAGTCCAGCAAGGTCCGTATCATATAGACTTTGGGCATTATTCGGCCCAAAACAAACAAAAACAATCCTCTAATTTAGAACGCATTACTTTAGGTCCGCATTGTATGTTTATCAGGCCAGGTTAAAAGGTCAGACATCTAATCGTTTTTCCTCGTCACCATGTGCGTGCGTGTATCTCTCTCTCTCTCTGTGTGTGTGTGTGGCTGTAGACAAAACTCTCCGCGGCCCATCACTGTAGGAAGACAGACTTCGCCCACCAGGCTGGGCTGGTACACGGTCACTGGTGGGATTGGAACAAAATTATTATTTGGGCCCCAACTTGTGTTCGGTTCGTCCGAGCCGCGCGCTATGCGGCCTGTTGCCGTGCCAGGGAGGCCCCACGACCGATTGTCTTCGGACGTGCCAGCTCGAGGTGAGAAGGTTCAAGAAAACAAACGATCGGCTGATGATGTTGTTCTAAGCCAACCACGGATTGGTTCCGGAAGCCGACACTCCACGCCATCACCGCCGTCCAATCAAAAGATCGGCAATGTTCAGCAGTCGTCGGTGGTAGACCTAAATGGCCAAGTTTTGAAGAAAGTATTCCAATGGAAGGAAATACGTCTGCTTTGCGCTTCAATTAGGTTCAGTTCAGTGTAATTCAATTCGATTGTATTCCAAATGATTTCGTGAAATTAAAGCTTATACAATGTTGTAATGGAGAACGCCGCCGCCTTGAAATGTCATCATTGGGGGGAGGGCAGTCATTATTCGTCGTTGTCGTCGTTAATGTTGTTGTCGTTATCGTATTTGTTGTTATTGTTGTTGTTAATTTGCGTCACCACTGCGGCGCCTGTATCCGAGCAACCCCAACTGTTGTTGACATTAATTGGAACAGGCCGACAGCCAAACCGACCATCGACAAGTTGCCATTCTCCGCCTGCCAAAATGTCTGACGCGAAATTGATGGCCGTTAAAAAGATGAAAGCCATTTTCTACGCACTTCAATAATTATCCGGCCAACAAAATGAATGGCCTTTAGAAATGAATATTCCAGGCATTAGCCGGCCATTTCGGGTGTTGCGAGCGGCCCGACGGACGATTCGTAGAAGTCATTAATCATTGGTCTCCGTCCAGACAGCTCGTGACTTCTCGGTTTACAAAAACTTGACGGCTTTGACATTCTGGGGGTGATTTCGGCGACAAAAACCTGTTTAGTAACGCCCCACCATCTCCCGTAACTGGACCCCCCCTCATGGTCCTCATCCTGCCACGCCACCCCCCTTCCTCACCGCGGGCTAACGAATGCGAGCAGCGGAGCGCGGGTCACGGACCACGAATCGAATTGTAATGTATGCGCGCCTCCTCCGTGTGGAGTCGGGTGAAGATAATCGGTCAGAAATTGTTGTCCTTTATTCCGAAGATTGGCCGGCCATAGCCGAGGCCATTGTCTCCGTCGGTCTGTCGACTGACCCCAGATGGCGCTGGTGTAGGTCAGCGATTGAGGCGACTGATCGCCCGGATGACGTCCACCGATTCCCGTATCGTGTGTCACGACTTATGACTGTCGGCAGGTTCCTACTGTATGGAGTCGAAGAGCGTTGATGGGTTCAAGAACCCCCCCCCCCTCTCCGGTAAAGTCATAATGGCTGTCACTCGAACGCTTATCAAAAAGCCATTTGCAAAGTGGACCAGGTTTTGGCATTAAATGTTAGCGACTTTTTAACTTTTTTGTGACGACACCGAAACACGTGACGGATACCGAATTGGCAAGTGAGTGGATGTCGGTTGGGCTAGCGATGGATGACGCACGTACGGAGAGACGGTTTTGGCGTATTTCTGGTGAACCGACGCATAACTTGCAGTTTTGCGAGAAATACCGTCGGATTTCACCTCGGTACCGCCCCGAACCCAAATATTATTAGCGACGTGTATGTCATTTTCTTTCTCCGTCGTGGGATACATCTCCGTCTGGTGACGTGAGATGTTTCGGTAATGGCCGTCAGCGATGTTGGCAAACACTTTTCGCTCGGCGGACAGTAATTAGAAAGCCCCGGAGACACGAGGCCAAAAAGACCCGCAACTCGGTTTACGAGATGGCAAAAATGGCTAATATCGGGGACACACTGCCAGCCGGGATACCGCTCCGCCATACCAACCCCCCCCCCCCCCCTCCTTATCTGGTGGTGGTGGCTGAGGGCCGTGGGGATGATGAAGAGGCTATTTTTTTCCAAGAAAGACAGCGATAGATAACGAGAAGTCATCATCACCGAGATATATGTTGGCCGTAATTTGGCAGCGATATGAGGCCAGGTGTTAAATCTCGGAGACCCAATACCAACCTTGGGGCCATCCGCTAACAGCTTGATCATAATTCAGGCCGTAATTAACCACCGGAACGACTCGGTCGCCATTTCGCTGGCTGTTTATTTTTCTCCGACTCACACATACACACAGACAGACACACACACAAACACCTGTGATATTAACTAACCGCGAAAATATTCAGACAGCTAGTATTGTATAATAAAGGTGTGACGCCACCCCAGCTGTGTGTGTGTGTGTGTGTTAAACAGCGGTCATAATTTTAACCGAGTTTCTTTATTAAACGAAGCCGAGCCAATGGCGGGGGCGAATCGACCCGTCTGACCCGCAAGCCGGCTCCGCTGTCACTAATTACGACAACGATCGTGACATGTGCATCATAAACCGGCCTAAACACCATCATTAGTGGGAATTCATTTTCGCCAAGGAATGTTTCGGCGGGTAATGTGGAGCCGGTGTTTTATGCCGGTATCTTGTGTCACGCGTCCCGCAGACTGTAACATCAACCACGACGACCTATATTACAGCGCTGTCCCGGATGTGAACTCGGTGTTATTTTGTCAATTGTTCTAGAAAACAAACTCCGACTGAGTGGCGATCGTCGGTGAGACAATATCATTTGGCAGCTTCTCCCGCCATTTATTGGCCATATTAATATATTTAACCGTTGTCCGTGTTGACCGACAGACACTTTCCCTTGGCTCGGCTTGCTTTTCTCGACAGTCTAAATCACTCCCCCATCACTCTGTCTGTCTATCTGTCTGTCTATCTGTCTCTCTCTCTCTCTCTCTCTCTTGCGTGCGTGCGTGCGTGCGTGCGTGCGTGCGTGCGTGCGTGCGTGCGTGCGTGCGTGACTAAGAGAGGACGAACTTATTAGTTATTTTCTACATTTTTCACCAAATAAATCATCAGAATATTGAATGCGATTTACGACAAAAAGGAAATACAAATAAAACAAAGAAAAAGGGGTATCAATCAGACAAGATGTTTGTTTCTTGTTTGTTTGATTGTTTGATTGTTTTTTTTTCGGTGCTGATTCGTTTCACACTTTTCATTCAAATTTACCTTACCACCTCATAGATCCGAAATTAATTTCGAACCGAGAACCTCCGGATTTCCGATGTAGCACCTTACTACAGCACTACCACTGTCCACCTGGAAACTGTGTAGTTTTCCCAAAGCGCGCAAGCTGGATTATATCTGTTTTTGGTCAGCACTAAAGCGACTATAGTGCATGGTTGCAATATTTACACCTGTAAAACATCCTGTATCCAAAAATAAACATATTGATAATTGTTAACTGTTTGTTATTACATCGCCAAGCTACTAGAGCCAGTGTCGTGCTGATTTCGGTGTCGAGATTGGCGATGGTCGAACTGTCTGGAAGTTTTGTTGGCTAAAAAGTTAAATTTTGGATCCAGATGTCAGAAACGTTTCTAGAGCATCATATTCCCATCTCTGAAATATCCTGAATGCAAACGTTTTAAGTTCAAACCCATTTTAAACGTGGCTTACTTTAACATCTGCCGAATGCACATCTTAATCAACTCACTCTTCCATAACTGTAAAGCTCTCTTGTGTAGTTGTACATAGATACAAATATAAGAATATTTCGGCCTCTTCCAAATGTTGCTGCTTCCCCTTTTGCTGATCAGATGTTCTAAGATGGATAACTGTTACATTGGCCACCAATACGGGAAAGTATTAAATACATCATATTATTAACTAGGCATCAACGCTCTGAGGACGCCGCCCGTGACCTTATTGGTAGCGTGGTTGGCCACAGCTTTATAACACCCGTGTTCAAACCACGAACTGGCTATATGAGAAGGTCGTTTCATCTTTCACATCGCTTCATTAACTTCAGAGATCGTTCGGACCATTTAGGCTGCCATCTGCACAAAGGTGGCCGTAAAGCAGCAATGTTTACATTTTACATCACGTCGAATGGTTTGCATCCAAGATACCCGACTGAGATGGAGAATCGGCCGAGTTGCTGATTGTAACTCCTAGTCGCAGAAGTCTTCGATCATCTTTCAAATGAAGTCGTTACGATTGGGCCCAAATAAAAGTCGACCCCGCATTCTCTGGTGATGCGCCAATGTCGTGGAAACGCGCCAAACCAACGTCTGGTCTTAAAACTCGCCTTAAAACTTCCCTTTTCAATAAAGCTTTTACTGGCTGGTACACGTTGTTAGTCTACCGTTTTTATCTCCATCAGCGTCAGGTTTTTGACGTAAACACTATTCTTCATTAAACATGATATTAATATTAATGTTGTTATTATTCAGGCTGAAGATTGACCACGCCCGACCCGATGACTCAGGTGTCTACACCTGTGAAGGTATCAACGTCTATGGAAAACAATCGTCATCAGGAACATTAGTTGTACTACGTGGTAAGTGGTACACATTGGTAGATATGTGTTTATGTTTGTGTTTATTTATTTATAATCCACCACTTTAGATCTCATATTCATCAATGACATCTAGATGGAGTGAGGAATTCTGCAAACACACACACAAACACACACACACACACACACAAGAGAGAGAGAGAGAGAGAGAGAGAGAGAGAGTTTCTCCCTTCGGTGGTTTTAGTATCCCTATATATTGAGTTGGGTTGTTTAGCCAGGACGTTAGTAACACCTGAGATACACGAACGAGAGCAAACTCTTACCGGGAAACAAATCCCACAAACACGGCTATGAGCCGGGTTCGAACTCACAATCATGAGATTTGCAGCTCAGTGCTTTAACCAATGTGTAATCGGAATGCCTCATTATCCCTATATATGTAAACAGTTTCATGTTGTTTTCATGGATTCCCTAAACAATGTTATCATCGCTTGGCTTCCTCAAAACACATCTCTCTATAGATTTATGATCATATACTTCTGCCCCATACTTGTCTATGCTTGAGCGCGCTGAGCAAGGCTCCTCATCAATAGTTCAGTTGATTAACACAGATACCGATCTACAGATGAATGGATTTAGTCAGTTACTGATCTAGAGACAAGTGGACTAAGTCAGCTACTGATCCACAGCTGAATGGACTGAGATATACACTGATCTGCGGCTGAGTGGACTGAAATAGACACTGATCTACAGGTAAATGGACTGATGCAGGTATTGATCTACAGCCGAGTTCACTGAGTTACCTTCTGGTCTACATTCGAGTGTATCAGGTCAACAACCGATATACACCTGAGTGTACCGAGAAAGACACTGATCTACTGCCAAGTGGAATGAGTCAGCTACCGGTCTACAGCCAAGTGGACTTTGTCAACTACTGATCTACAGACGAATGAGTCAACTACTGATCTACAATCGAGTGGATTGAGTCAATTACTGAACTACAGCTGAGTGGACTTTGATAGACGCTGATCTACAGCCGCTTGGAATGAGTCAACTGCTGATCTACTGCTGAGTAGACCAACACTGACGAAGGATAATACTGTACTCGCCAAGTATCTAATGGCATAATGCGACGCCATCTGGTGTGTAGAGACAACTTGACGGGACAACTGAACCGATCACATCTCTTTAAGATGACGTTTTATGAAGATGATAGTTCGTGATTAGGTTGAGGACATCCAATCACCATAGTCCAGGTCTGAATCAGCAGACATGTCTTGCGACGGGCATGAATTCGTCCCGGGCACCATCAATGTTTTTATCTTAAATAATTAAACTTTAAGGGAAAACGCCGAATCGCCGGCACTAATACAACAGACTACCATAATTGTCATCTTCAATAATAACATTTCCCCAAAATGATGACACATCAGGATCAAACGACCGCCCGTCTACCACTAGTATCCGGTTACCGCTATCCAGTACCCCGTGACCGACGGACTTGAACCCGGGCCGCCTTTGTTCCGCCGGTAACACGCCATCTTCACATCGTAAATTCATTCCTGCCACCGGAACAGGGAAGTGAGGAGACGACACTATCGGCCAGCCACTATGGCTGATCCTATCTTTGGCGGCTGAACGCTGCTGATTATATTCACCACTTCGAACTTTATGTTAATATTGTCGAGAGATGTTTATCACGTGGCTGTCGTCGTTTGACACAGTTTTGACACAGTTCGCAGCGTTCTTGGTTCGGCCGATTTTTCCTCCCGTTTTCTCGCCGTTCATTATTCTCGGCCTGCCATCGCCCTTCCCGCCTTCTTCGTTATCTTCTGACGCGTTCATTTAGCGTGCATCGTATTTCTGACACATCCTTTCTCTCGGCGTAGATCTATCTCGGATTTCGCCAGGGGGCGTGACGAACGCAGATGAAGAAATTATCACCCGAGAAACGAACTGGAGAAAACTGGAGACAATAAACAACAGTCAAAATTCGACGCTGATTGTTGAATTTTTCACAAACATTAACATATATACCTGAGAACATTAACAGATGTACCTGAGAAAATTAACAAATATATCTGAGAAAATTTACAAATATATCTGAGAAAATTAACGGATATAGCTGAGAAAATTAACATATATAGACTCTACCTGAGAAAATTAATAAGCTGATTTTCCCTTCAAAATGTGTCACATTTTCAATGATGTTCAGTGATCCTGTCACATTAGATATTGTTATCACATCACCTGTTAGTATGTTGGATTTATACAGTAATTTCATATTTAAAAAGGAAAGAAACATTTCACTATGACATCGTCTAGACTGAACTTTGACAAAATAATTCTACTTTCTTCAATAAGCACCACTTACACACACACACACACACACACACACACACACACACACACACACACTATATATATATATATATATATATATATATATATTACTCTCACAGTGGGACCTGATAAAATGGTCCTGCTGTTTTGAGATATGGCATTAATTAAGATTGATAATCCTATGTGCAAGTTTTAATTATACTCATATAAACTAACACACTTTTTTGTCAATTTAAAAATAAAATTTCATTTAATTTTTATCCTGATTACGTACATTCCGATAATAACTGTTCGGGACGTTTACCGAAGCCGTCATTGTGAATTATGTCGATGAGGTCATCCGGATACTGAACATGTGATTGCTAAATAACTGAACGTATATATTTATTTTGTTTGTTATTTGTAAATGTCATTAAGCCGCATCCATAATCCGTCCTTAACCGAACTATACAAGGGACGAGACTGTTTTATCAGAAACAGACGTTGGCGCTTCGCGTCTGCTTTATAAATATTTTAACATAAATGATGTCCTTGTTGATGGGATCCGGGACTCGCCCGGAGCTGGTTAGCCACAATCGAAGTATATCACGCCCATTCGCTGCGGTACCTCGGCTGTGTTCGGTGTGTCGTCATTATTGCAAAACACCTGCCAAAAACGGGTACGTACCTTCAGCAAACACGGTGGCGACGTCTGGTGTCTAGTCGAGTCGGACTACAGCGTTTACGGCATCACTCAAACTTGTCATCTGTGGAGGTCGTTACGTAATTTGTAACAGATTTGGGTGTTTTTATTATAAAGCCATCAAATTAATCGCGAGCCTCTCTGGATTGACTCACCGTATGTCATCACCATACGTCAGAGCGGCGCATCTGTTATGTGAC
Source organism: Paralvinella palmiformis (assembly GCA_025642065.1). Classification (NCBI taxonomy): domain Eukaryota; kingdom Metazoa; phylum Annelida; class Polychaeta; order Terebellida; family Alvinellidae; genus Paralvinella; species Paralvinella palmiformis. Next base: position 1,096,831 of record JAODUP010000013.1, on the reverse strand, counting down.
GGCGTCGATAATTGAGATGTTAAACACATGAGTCACGTGAAATATAACAACTTGGCCCGAATGCCATCATCCATCAACACGTTCTCGTCTAGCCATCACAGGATCCTGTAATTAAAATTCGGATTCATGTTGTCATGCCGAATCGAAGCGGGATCTCCTCCATATAGGGAACAGGGAAAACCTCGATCTGGTCCACTATAAAGTAATGTTAAAATGTAATCCTCATCTGATACCATTTCGCGGTTATTCCCAAACTAAACTTTTGTATCGGGCATTTAAAGAGTCTGTACTTTTGTAGAATATATCACATGGGGACACCTCTCTCTCTTACATAAGGCTTTATATGTTTTGGCCGATCTTATTCAGTTATTGGATAGACAAATATGTCCACCAGTTGTGAATTGGTTTTATAATTATTACACATCCATCCTTAGTGACACATGCACCATGACTGCATGAGGGACGATAACTGATAACACAGACATACAGACAGACAGACAGACAGACATACAGACAGACAGACACAGATATAGCGTCACAGTGCAAGAGTCCCGGAAACAGATATCAACAGGTTAACACAAATAACCATTTCATTATCAATGTTTAGCACCGATTAAACTGGAGCCAACGAGCACAACTGTGCCGCTTACAACATTCGGAAATCGGTCGTAATACAAGGCCTTAATCAAATCACAGCGTGTTACCTTCATCTGTTCTGCTCCCGAATGCTCTCTCTCTCTCTCTCTCTCTCTCTACATCACAGATAATACAATTGGTTGCAGGAAGTGCTGGCTGACAGCTTTCTTTGCAAACCAAACACTGCCGCTGCTGGCGAACGATATTATGCAAATTGAAAACACAACATGAATATGTGATATCGTGATAAAGAACAGTTCCTTCTGGTTTTACTCCGCTACAGAGTTGATGTTCAGAGCCCTCCTAGAGTACTGGCTATAACAATGGATCATGTTTTAAAACGGAGGAAATCATTTAATGACTCTGCGTTTATTCAGAAGAAATCCGTTCTGGTAAAAATTAATAAAACCAATTAAATACATAAAACTTTGTTTATTAATAATTACCAATGCAGACTATCTCGCATCTTCATTAGAAGTCACTTACTCTCAAATCCACAGAACTCCCTATTATTACCTTTAACAGACACCATTGTGCGTGCGCGCGCGCGTGTGTGTGTGAAGGGACATATTTACAATTACGTGACATTTTTATACTACGTTATATTTGTTATCTGTATATACAATGGATTAAACAATTTGTATTGCGTATTTGCTAAACGGATAAATTTATTCTGATATTTTAGAACGATAATGGGTACACATCGAATGCACGCTTTTCCGTGTAATACTCCTTGCGTGTTAATGACCCCTCCCTTGCTGACGTATTATAATGGACGTACTATTCACAGCCAGTCATATCTCCTTTTCATTTCGCTTCCCTCTTATTAAGCAGACGACAGTTATCACAGGAACGTTCTTTACTTTCAGAAACCAATCCGAAGAAAGTGGATCACGACAGGGATCGGGATAATGATCGAGTACGGGATGAGGATTATTATTATGATCTCAATCCGCACGGCAACGACTATCCAGAAATTGTCTATGAGTACAACGAAGGACATCCAGGGGGCCAATCTAACCCGTACAACCCGTACGCAGGTACCGGTGAATATGGACTTCCCCCAGAGTACGTACCCAATTTACATCTCCAAGTTATAAATCTGTTTGAATTAGCTGTTTATTTACTGAGAGGAAAACCTAACACGTTTTGAAAGTGGTATTTGAAAGACAATTTATATGCATTATGTTATCATAATTAATCATTTTTTAAATGTGGAATAGCGAACTATAATATGTGGTTACGGGTCACTGAAAATGGCGAAAACTATTCAAAATTTGGTTTAAAAAGAAACCCTTTTAAATGAGTTTTTTCTACAAGCGCCTTGTGAATGAAAGAACTTTGGAGCAAAGTGATAAATGTGCAGCTGCCATTTTTTTAAATCCCCGAGTATGATTGTTCCACTCTTTTGTAGATTTCGCCCAAGCATTGTCATTTTGTTTATAGAATAAACATCTTAGCCACGCTACAGTGAACAGCTCTAATGGCACAAGCTTATTTATGAATATCTGCTCAGGATGTGTTACTTGTATGTCTATTAATTCTAAGTGTTAATTTAATTCATTGTGTCTAAAGTTGAGCACAGACGGGGAGGGGAATTAGATCAGATTATGGGATAATGTTCTGGTGTTTTCCTCACTTTTTGATAAGCGACTTACTGCTATTTTTTGTTTGTGTAGAAGTTGGTTGAAACTTTTGTGTAGGTGGGGACAGGAACAGAAAAAAGATTGATAGATAGACAGATAGATAGATAGATAGATAGATAGATAGATAGATAGATAGATAGATAGATGTGTGTGTGTGTGTGTGTGTGTGTGTGCACGCGTGTGTGTGTGTGCGTGTGCGATTACTGTACAAATACAATCTTTTAGCAGGTGTCCATCATGCTGCATTATCGACTAATGTTTTTCTCTCTCTCAATAAACGTTCTTAAACCATCTTTACATCACAACCGTATAAAGATTACGACATAGAGATTTAACCCAGCAATGAAAAGAGCCAAAACAAACTGAACAAACGGACTTTACCAAAAATATCTATATTTAGTCTGATGTTTTTATCAGAGTTAAAACCGTACTCATTTACACCAGATCTAGTTGTATTCACATCTCGTTGAGGGTCTCCCACTCTCACTTCGGCGAGATTATGAGAGCAAAAACGACGGCTGAATATCGAAAGGTCTTCTAACGATTTAAGTACTTTGCACTTGAACGTTGTAGAGGGTTCCTCAGCAGTCCAAGTGCGCTGTTAAGAATCGAAGCAAAGAACCAATTGAAATATATTTCGCCGGTTTCTTTACGTCAAGCTCAGTTGCAGTTTTCTCGCCCGCTCTTTTTTGAGGGGACTAGTGAATATTACCCCCCCCCCCCACACACACACACACACACACACACATACACACACACACACACACATGAGGAGGAGGCTTGGAATCCATTGATAAAGCCGTAATACCACAAAGAAGGCTGGGTATGACGTGTATGCAGCCCTGGATGAAATATCCCGCAGCGTATATGCCTATATAATAGTTAGCCAGGAGCCATCTCGCCCCACTCCAACTGGGTGCACAGTTGGCCCTGTCCTGTCGACACCTGTAGTCTAGAGTCTAGACACCACATGAGTGGGTGCTCTTGCCATAAAAATCCCTCCTCATTTAGTAGCACCTTTTGTTACTGGCACACCTCTCTTCGTCGCGCTCCATATGGGCACCGTGCCCGGTGCTCCGGGGCCATTGTGAAGGGCCTCACGGGGACAATACCGGCGCGCAAATGTGCAGGTCGTCCATCTGTTCATGCGGGGCGGCGTATCTGTCTCATATCGTCTGTCTGTGGCACAACTTCCGCCGCTTGTTAATGGCAGGATTTATGACATGAAAGAACTACTCCAGACCAAACAGATTCCTTTAGTTAATGATTATATAATGGCACCGGGGATAGCTATCGACACCCGATTACTAGTTAACTGGCCGGTATAGTTGTGTATAATATAGTTAATTATCATTAGGTTACTGATAACTGTAATCGAATGTTGACTGTACGATGTGTTGGCTTTGTGATGATGTATGCGCTACTTGTACATGGCTGTAAACCGGGATAGTAGCGTGTGTAATCCCTTGATGATTGGCCAGCCATCCAGAGACAGGTCAGGTCATCACCCAGTATGTTGAGGCCATCACTTGTGTGTGTATGTGTGTGCTGTCCTGGTCACATAGCACTACTGTCCTTCATGAATAAAGCAACATGTTTCATTCAATGTACTGGGTGAACATTGGCGTAGGTTTATGTATATAATAATAATAATAATAATGTATATTTAATAAAGCGCCCTTACTAGCAGGAGCCATTCAAAGGAGCTGTACAAATAATATGTAATATAATAATACCCCAAATAATGTCTGTAAAAACCCTGTAATGATTTAAAAGATAATAATTATTTATCTGTGAAAGCGACCTTAAATAGGTGTGTTTTTAGAAGAGACTTAAAATTTCCAAGAGACGACGCATTTCTAATATTTGCCGGCAACCTATTCCATAAAGTGGGTGCTGCAACACTAAACGCACAATCACCATATGACTTGAGCCGAGACACTGGCACCTGGAATAGTATCTGACTGGATGACCTGAGTTTTCGGGATGGCTTTCTAATGGAAACCAGTTCACACAGGTATTCTGGCGCCATATCATTAATAGATTTATAAGTTATTAACAGAATCTTGAAATGGATATGCTGTCTAACAGGTAGCCAATGTAATTTTTGAAGAATTGGGGTGATATGATCATATTTTCTAGTATTTGTTACAATGCGAGCTGCACTATTCTGAATTCGCTGAAGGCGATTAATGTTATAATCAGATATGCCGTATAACAGCGAGTTACAATAGTCTATACGAGATGTAACAAAGGCATGAACTACAGTTACAAGTGATTCTTGTGTCAAGAATGCTTTTAAACAGTGGATGTTCTTAAGATGGTAGTAGGCAGCTCGGCATACTGATGTGACATGTTCATGCATGTTAATACATTGGTCAAAAATAACCCTTAGATTTTTTACTGACCCATTAGGGGTAATCGGTATATGTATTGGGGAAGAGTTGTATGAGGGCAGAATGAAGATTATACATACCTCCATCATGGCACAATGTTCGGTGGGGAGTAGATTTTACAATTCATCTAAATATATGCCCCTATACACGAATAACGTTTGTTGAATAGGACTCAGGGTTTAAGCGGCCGCTGTAACAGCTGGGGTAGAAGACTTAACAGCTTGGCAAAGGCAGGACTCTCCCCAAGATAACGCGGGGTCATGCTAGCCAGCCACTCCGAAGCCCCAGAAACATATACGAGTAACCAAATTAACCGAATCTCGAAGCCTGGTGATGGGTCCCGCGGGGCTTAGGATGCTCGCCCCAGTTCGTCACAATTAGAAATGTAGCGTCAGGATAGAATACACGACAGCCGGACAAGCGATTCCAAGAACAGGGCCTGTATTCACGACAGCTGCACCAATGATCATTACAGTTGGGTAGGTTCCTGCGATAGCTGTACCCTAATGACATGGTCTGAGGGGAACATTGCGTTTATTGTATCGGCTTGGTTAAGGTCTTGTTTACTGATAGTTAAAATTTGTGGGAACTGTGATCAGAAAACAAATCTGCCTTGGTGCAGTGTGAGTTGTTTACGCTTGTTTGAGTGGTATATGTGAGTGCGTGTATCCATGGATACGTAAGCAATCACATACGTAATCACCCACTCACTCACATAATGGGGAGGGAACTGGCAACCGTCTCCACTCACGCACCACCAACTGCCATCTCACATGAAGCGGTTAAACTTCAATAAGTCACAGATAATGAGTGTCATCAGAGATATTCCGTTGTCATCGTAAGTATTCTACATCCAATTTAGATGATTCCTTGTTGGAGTTTTTTTCTCCATTCTCACAAAACACTGCCCACCCTCGACACCAGCTGTCGCCCACCGCCTATTGGCCCATCTGGGCATCCTAACTAGACCAACTTTCATTCACCCCCCACCTTCGCCGCCCAAGTAGGGGGCTCCACTATTGCCAGCACAGATTATTATTCCGTTTTTGCCGAGAGAGGTACATCCCCTCGGGGTCAGCAGAAATGCTACACTAAAGATTGACACTGAATGCTCGAAGGAAGCTGACGATACGACGGGCGGGTGGGGGTGCCATCCCCCACCCCTCTCCGATTATGTGACCTGACTCACTCCACGCACATCAATCACGTTGCTGACGAGACAATGTCGGTATTATCGAGTGCCGGACTATCATGGCGGAATATTCTGCTTGATTCTGATAACAGCCCTTCGGACGTCGTTCGCCCTTATCCTGGACGATATAAAACTACCCCCCCCCCCTTAACCTGGCACATCAACCGTATTATGGCCCCGGGGGCTTCGGCTGGGGTGTTGTTAGTAATTACCCTACCAACAACAATGCCATCCCTCTTCCCAGACCATACTGTAGATTGTCGCACAAGCGCGTGCACGCACGTACGCACGCACACCTCATAATCCCCAGAGGGCTAGTGCTGGTGCGTTGTAAATAATTACCCTGTACCACGTATGTGTTTGCGTGCGTACCTGCGTATGTGTGCATGCGTATGTGTGTGTGTGTGCGCGCCTGTGTGTGTGTGTGTGTGTGTGTGTGTGTGTGTGTGTGTGTGTGTGTGTGTGTGTGTGTGTGTGTGTGTGTGTGTCACACGTTTCAGCATAAAGATTCGTTGGTCTGAATACTTTCCTCTGATGATACACCTACATGTTGTAAATACGATTCTTAATTCATTTTGTGACTGTTATTTCACATACTGCTAAAGCATACACACAGACGCACGCACGCACGCACGCACGCACGCACACACGCACGCGCACACACACACACACACACTTTCAGATAGAAAGAGAAAGATAGAGAGAGGGGCATGGAAATACAGAGAGAGGGGGGGGGGTGTATTGGTGATTGATGTTCGCTTTTCGTGTCTCCAACGGCATGCAACATCTGACTGTGAAATATTAAAAATTGATCCCATTCGGCGCCAGTGATGGCTTGTAATGGAGATGTGATAGCCTGCAAAGGAGTGTTTCTCCCAGGACGGAGTACTTAATCCGATGTCGGTGATCTGAACTTCGTTATTCCGTGCCATGCTTTAAAATTCTCCTTCATGCGACGCACATAAATAGCATTTAATGCTGCAATATGTTTTTTCGCGGAAAAAATAGTTTGAGTTGATATCTATAATATTTCCCGAATGGGTTTGGGAAAATATCCACGAAAAAGAACTTACTTAATTGGACATCCTATCTTATATATGTTCGTCCAATCATTTTTAAATGTCTGTATTAATAACAGATGTTTTATTATTAATTTTATTGGTCATGAGTTATTGTTTTGGTCATCAATTTGGTGGCAGAGACCAGCCAAATCATGTCAGTAACAATCAGAGAGTAAGTTATGTGAAGGTGGTGAGCTCTGTGCTGATCTAATTTGATAAGTTTAATCAGAGAGATGCTATCTGTCTATCTATTTATAGCCTTTGATGTGTTACTAAGAGAAAACATCCAATAAGTGTCGCCTAGCCGACGGCAGTCTGATAGATAATGAAGATGCTATTGTCTGCGGGAGTTGCTCTATCTCTCTCTCTCTCTCTCTCTCTCTCTGTCTGTATGGCGTGTGTGACAGTGCCCGTTTGTCTACTTGCCCATTTGTGTCTATCCGTCATTATGTCTATTTGTCTCTCTGTCTGTCTGTCTGTCTTAAAATTATATTCAGTACGTTTTGGAGATTAAGCAACAATTAATCATCAATCTCTTTATAAATAGAAAGCCACCAGTGTGTGTGTGTGTGTGGCGCGCGCGCGCGTGTGTGTGTGTGTGTGTGTGTGTGGCGCGTTATATTTATATGTGCAGTAATAAAATATCAGTCAAAAATCTGCTTCCATAACGACTATTATTTCATACAGTTTTTATTTTATTGCCATTTCGTCATATACCACACAATAATAATAATAATAATAATAATAATAATAATATGTTCCATATCCCTGGTTACCATCGACTGTCCAATCTGAATGGAAGACGATTTAGGTCACCTATTTGGTATCAGTCCGAAATAGTCAGACATCAGTCATAAGGTAGAACTCCTTGTTGTAGATGTCTACTACATCCCAAAGTAATGTCGCTTATAGACATATCTATATCCGGAGTGGGAGTGTATCCGGAACGGGAAACCTCTTAAGACAGAGTTCAGACACAACAAACGCGTCCTTGAATCCGGTCTGCCTCGTCTGGATTATTAATATCGCGTGCATGCCGCGCATCCTGCCGGATGCATGTCTGAAAGACTAAGAAATCCTGATCACGTATCGCGTGTACCCGCTGGACGCCGGTTCATTACGGGCTGCCATTTTCGCATCCTGCTCATCAAAGACCTCGCGGTCTCGGCTGATCCAGAACAGGTCTCGGAATCCTTTGATCCGTATCAGAATCAATATGATGTAAATAAAACAAATATCGGTAATGGATTAATCCGGCGCCATACGGCGCTCTGCCAAGTTCCAGGAGAGGAAGCTGGAACCGTGAACAGGAGTCGAGTTTTGATGGGAGTGATGTTGGTGAATTCATGGACGGGGGTGTGTCGAGCCTTCATAAACAATCTGTGATCTCTCCGGATCTGTTGTATGCTTGGACCCGATCACTCCGGAGTGATCTTGACGTTACATCGTTTCAACGAAGTCTTTGTTGGTGAATTAACAGATTGGATGAAAGAGAGATAAATATATTGGTTGATTGATATCTTCATTGAATTGATAAATTGATTGATTGAATTGGTTTATATCTAGCTAGTGATAGTAGATAGATATGTCGATGGATCGATGGATCGATAGATAGATAGATAGATAGATAGATAGATAGATAGATAGATAGATATATTATATAACCCACCATATCCCTCGAAGATTAAGTTAGTGAACTGAAAAATCTATAGCTGATCCAGGGCAACCCCTCTGTGACCCTTGGAGCTGTTGATTCTATTCAAGCTATTGTTACATTACCGATTTCCCTAGAACAAATCTGTTTCCATGCTCATTTACCCTGCACCATCTTTCTCCCACACGATAAGATTACAATGAAGAATACAGCTAACATCTCGTGACACAGAAAGAGGTGGTGGTGCCCCGTACTAGCGGCAGGCCAACTTCTGGCGTTATGTTCTGGATCCAGGGGTCAAGAGCCGGGGCTCGAGAAAAGTCCAGAACTCAAATGCGTTCACCACAGCCGGGTTGACACCTGGGATAGGTCGGGACCCGAAACAAACCGGCCAGTGGTGGACTTGGTACACACACACACACACACACACACACAGCACGCACGCACGCACGCACGCACGCACGCACGCACGCACGTCACGCACGCACGCACGCACGCACGCACGCACGCACGCACGCACGCAATTAGATTAACACAGTTTAACTATGAGCTCTTACAAACGTGGGGCCCAGAACATTCGCTCTACCCGAAGGATGAGCCAACTCTCACCGTTCAACTACATCCTAACACCACTCTATGTTGTAATATCCTGTAAATAACTCACCCACCCCCTAACCCTCTAACTCCCTCTTCCCGGCTTGTCTTTGATAGTTTTACTCCAAAATATTTCTAGTTTACGTTCGTCCGTTTAATGTCAGCAGCCCGTCTTTCTGCCGAGGTTGGCTCGTTTTTCTCACAACAAAGAGTAGCACAGACGGCGATGGCGTTCTCGGGCCGGCTAAGTCTTGGCAAAGTGTTGTCAAAACACGACACCTTGTATCGGTTCGGGGCTCTGAGCTTTCAACTGGTCATTGAAAATTATTGCCTATGCCACTCTGTGGCTGTCTGATTACTTTTACAGATATGCACGCGTTCATTATGATGCCGTTGCAACGCCAGCGATTACGTAGAACGTTATGATCACGTTTTAATTTTTTTTTTCGCAGCCCGTATGCCGGAGACGAGGAAGGGTTCTGCCAGCCATACAGGGGGGCGGCCTGCTCGAAGTTTGCCAAAAACAAAAGTATTTTTGTTACCAGCACCGTCCAGCAAGGTATCATGGAGGAGAAACTGATGGGTAAGTACTGCTGATTTATCTCCCTAGGATCGATTAATTAATGAAATGATAGTTTAAAGAGTTAATATACCAATGTGGAACACAATGGAAGGGACCGCTGTCAGGTGTCTTGAGAAGTAATCAGAGTGAAATCGTTTCCGAAGGATGTAATATTCCATAGAAATGAGTAAAACTGGTATTGGGTCACGTGATATGGAGATCTGCAGTAACAATTCAGCCAATTTCTAATTGTATCGAAAATATATTGGTCTCTCTCTCTCTCTCTCTCTCTCTGTGCGTGCGTGTGTGTGCGTGCGTGTGCGTGTGCGTGTGTGCGTGCGTGTGTGCGTGCGTCTGTGTGTGTTACAGAACGATCGCTACCTAGAAAATAAGTGCATATAATACATTGCATCCGTAATTATATTACATAGCAAAAAGCCTCTAAAAATTGATGTTCATGGTGCACCAAATATTCCCATCTTCATGCATGCTGTCATTCCTGAAAGAGGCACCCGTGATAAAATTGAATAATGTATCCCTAATAGACATTATACAGCTGAACGTTGTTAGATAAAAGTTAGTGATCATGTGATCGTTATGTATATGTATTCCAGTTGCCATGACAGTGATGGGAAGCTCAATGGCATCCATGTCGGAGCAGTGCGCTAAGTACGCCTTCCAGGGGATGTGCTTCTTCGCGATAGCACTCTGTGACGAGTCCGATGGTACACCGCAACCAAAACGACTCTGTCAGGATGAGTGTAACATCCTAACTATGGAGATCTGTCGAGATGAATACATACGAGCCAGACAAAGTCCATTGATGGGTAGGTGTGACTGTCGGTGTGCGAGCCACTGACCAAGTTTTTGTTATCTCTCTCTCTCTTTCTCTGTGTGTGCGTGCGTGCGTGCGTGCGTGCGTGCGTGCGTGCGTGCGTGCGTGCGTGCGTGTGTATGTGATTTCTTGTAGAATTTTCTACATTTACATCATCAGTGATGTAATAATATTTTTGCGTCATATGCAACTTTATTACAAGTACATGTCAATATTTATATCTGGTAAGGAAATCTTCAGTCATAATCGACACAGGTATGAGATTTGTTCCAGTTAATTGGGTTGGAGGAATTTTGTTTTTCTTCACAGTTCATGTCTTTTGTTGGATAACTTTCCATGTGTACTTATAATAACAATAACATTTATGCCAATTATTTTCGATTTGGTAACTGTGATTGGATGAAGATGGCATACAATCATCCATAAAATCAGTTAAATTTAATCAAATTAGCTAAAAGGAAAATTTATATATATATATATATATATATATATATATATATAGAAATATGTTGTAGAAGTCTGAACTAAATAAAGAATACGTATGATGTATATCTTATCGATTTATTGTATAGTGTGATGTAGGATTCATGTATCCTGAACTTTATTCAAAGACTTACGGTTTTAGTTAACTACTATTTCATATCAGATAAGAATATTGAAAATGTCTTAGGCAATTACTTTATTTTTCCTTACACAGAAATCTCCATTTCCACACCAAATTTAATTGCTCAGGACAACGTGTATGCATAAATTTCAAAGCTGGTGTTAATGAGGAGTTGGTCAAATCCGTGGTTTTTTCTCTCCACTCAAATCGTCTGACGTTGTCATAAAATGGGTCTAAATTTGTATCTGAGAACCTCACACCAGCAGCATACCATCATTTTGATGTGGCTCACTTCACTTGCATTTTCTTACATTTCCACGACAGGTCAGCTATCTAAGACACTATTAAAACAGTCTACTTATTAGTTGTCTTTGGTTATAAGTGGTGAGACCTGCCTAAAAAGAGCCCCCCCCTTAAGTTTGAATCTTACCTGAACATAAAAGGTGTTTCGATAATTACTGGTAAAAGTCTGTCCACAGCGCTAAGTCACAGACCTGGAAAACAATCACAAGTTAAATGAATCTAAACGTCCACTAATTCTTTAAAGTAAGCTTAACATTAGGAATTTGACTCAAACAAATTTGTTAATTCAGACACTCCCAAAACAAACATGCACCCATACAGCCTGGCATATGGATCTTAGAAATAATCTGAGGACTTAATCTTTCCAGTTAAAAAAATTATTAATATTAATTATCTGCACGATCTTGTCTTCGTATTCAAAATATTTTTATACTTATATGTTTATCTGTTTATTTTGTTTGACATGCGTGTGCCCGATGTAGATAAATATTTTTTGTATCTGATGAGTGAAGTGTATATTAATATTACAGGTGGTGAGCCATATTTGCCTGTCTGTGAGAATTTACCTCCACGAGGTACTCCCCAAGGTGACCTCTGTCTGAGCATAGGAATACCTAGTAAGTAACAAATCTCCTGGAAATAAATCTTAGAGATCACCTACTTTCTGTCCAACTCATGTCAATCATATAAACGAAATATAAGTGTCATTTAATTTGTTTAAGGAACTAGTGGAAGTTCATGCATTTAAAAGTAATATATATACTTTTATCTATAATCTGCAAAACTATTCTGGTGTCATTTCTATACTTAGATTATATTACCTATGATTTGCCATGATTTCTGTACAAATACACAAATATGTTTAATTGACCACAGTGCTCCCGTATTAACTGTCATTGATCCTTAAGTACACATCTCTTCAATAGTATTTGTGATGCTTTACTAAAATTACTCAAACCAGCTGAAAGATGATTTAATTTGAGAAATTATTTAATTTAAGTACAATTAATGTACATAATCTGATAAAAGCAGTACCCAGCTTTTAGTTTAATATTGCATTCAGTTTCTTATTCAATGTCTTCCCCATAGCTCACACTTGTTATAACGGTACTGGACAGAACTACAAGGGGATAGTAGGTCACACTGTGACAGGATTAGAATGTGATCTCTGGACCAATCATTATCAGGCTTCAGACATCAAAGACAAATATCCAGAACTTGGTAAGTTCATTTGATCATAATATTCTTAAAACATCTTCAGTGAACAGTCTGGTACAACAATATATATACATATATATATATATATATATATATATATATACACACACACACACTCACACAGAGACAGCTGTACTATTTAGCAAATATTCAAATCAATTATACATATATTAACTATATATTATATTACAGCTGGCAACCATAACCATTGTCGTAATCCTGGTAATACTGAGTCAGGTCCGTGGTGTTTTGTTCGTGGATACAGCAGTCACCACAAGGAGATGTGTGACATCCCAAAATGTGGAGGTCAGTCACTTCAGTGTCTATGTAACAATTTATGCCATATAATAATTTTAAAGGCACCTAATAGATTTTCTTTTACACGGGATATACACAGATGGCATGGGTACAGCAAAGGGAAAGAATTATGCATTATGATGATGATCAAGTTATGGACCTTGAAAAAGTGTATATGATATTTATTTTTGGGGTTTATCAATAAATGAGTGTTATACATACACGTTTATCAATAACGAATTAACATTGTGAAATGACTTATGCTGCATAGAAATATAAATTTAGAATATACTGTCTATTTTTATGTGCATCTTAGCGTTTCATAATTTTTTTTAAATAGAATGATGACACCAATAATATATGATTATTTTGTTTATCATATACCAGCGACAGCCAGCTCGGGTCTGATGTACATCGTTGGACCAGTGATAGCCATTGTCTGTGCCATCATCATCGTCATGACCATCATCTGTCTATGTCAGCGACGAAAAAAAAACCGCGATGCTAACAAACAGACCGGAGCGGGCTCCTCTCCCAGCCAGATGGAGATGAACCCGATGTTGAAGGCACCGGCACCGAGCCTCGCCAAGGAATTTCCGAAGAACTCGATTCGCTTCGTGCAGGAACTCGGCGAGGGCACCTACGGCAAAGTGTTCAAGGGAGAACTCGTCGGCTGCTACGGAGACAACAGCCTGACGCCAGTCATCATCAAGACCCTGAAGGAGGTGGCACCGGCTAAGGTGCAGCAGGATTTTCACCACGAGATCGAGACGGTCGTCGACCTGAAACATCCCAACGTCGTCGTGTTGTTGGGAGTCTCTCTCGGCCAGCGAGCCCAGTGTATGCTCTACGAGTACATGGCACACGGCGACCTGCACGAGTACCTGATCATGCACTCGCCGCACTCGGACATATCGGTCAGCGACGACGAGGGGGCGCTGCGCATCATAGACCACACCGACATGCTGCACATAGCGAGCCAGATAGCGGCTGGCATGGAGTACCTCGGTCTACATCAATACGTACACAAGGACCTAGCCGCCAGAAACATCCTGGTCGGCGATAGCCTGAACGTGAAAATATCCGACTTCGGCCTCGGCAGGACGATATACTCGACTGACTACTATCGGCTCCAGAATCAATCCCAGCTGCCCGTCCGATGGATGCCGCCCGAGGCGATCCTGTACGGGAAGTTCGGCGTCGAGAGCGACATCTGGTCGTTCGGCGTCGTCCTCTGGGAGGTGTACAGCTACGGGCTACAGCCGTACTACGGGTACGCCAACAGCGAGGTGGTGGAGATGATCCGTGGCCGACAGATCCTGCCCTGTCCCGACGAGTGCCCACCGCACATCTACTCGCTGATGGTCGAGACATGGCACGAGGTGCCGATGAGGAGGCCGTGCTTCAAGGAGATTCATCAGCGGCTCTGTCAGTGGCAGAAAGAGGCTCACATCATGTCGGCGGCGGCGGCGCACCACCAGCAGCATCCGGGCATCAACATGGCGCACAGCGGCTCCGGACACTCGAGTAGTACACACACGAGTAGCGCCCACAGCCACCCGAGTCACCACTCGAGTACGGGCGGACCCAGCAACAATACTACCACCACCGGATTGACGGCCAGTAGTTGTCAGTCCCCGCCCCACAACTACGGCCCACATATCCCGCCGCAGAATATGCTACCCCACATCAACTACAACCACATGGGCGGCCGTGCCCCGCCCAACTACGGTCAAGTGATAGGACAACACCCACAACAACAACAACAACAACAACAGCAACAACAGCAACAGGTACCCAATGTCCCCTACAGCCAGCGGCCTAACCCTAATGCCCCACAAGGACTATACAAAAAGCCCTCGCCTCCGGGTTCGGTATCTAGTCACAGCCACAAATCGTCGTCGTTGCACAGCGACTCGCCTGCTTCCTCCGTCAACAACTTCAAGAGTCCTATGTCGCCGGGTAACATGGGCCAGTACAGCCCAACGAAAACCAAATCCCCGCTGTCACTAGCCCACGACAAAGACCTCTACATTCCCGAGAATCGCACGTCGGAGATCTGAAGCGACATCTGGCGGTCGTTGGCGAGATGATTTGGTCGATTTGATCTGTGTCAGACATTAGAGTGTTGTGTAACACGGCTGTCTTACGAAGAACCATTAAAGCTGACGCCGAACCTTGCTGTATTTCTTGTATCGGTTTCAAACTGGAGGACTCCAAACTGACGCAGCTGGTTCCTATGGCTGAACACCATACGGCTTCCAGCTGTAACCAGCTGCTGTGTGTTGTGGCATCTGATGCTGGTTCAACTTCTGCTAGCTAGAATGTTCCATCATCTCCAGCTGATAACATGGTACTGATGACAAGCTGAAGCCGCCTCTTAACGCAATACTGCCCAAATGCTGTAGCCAGCTGCTGAGTTGGTACTGCCCAAATGCTGTACCCAGCCATCAATCTTCTACTGACATATTCTGCAGAAAGTGGCGTCCAGAATCAGCCAAGAAATATCGTATTCCTTCTGTGTTCTTATAAGAGAATCGATTCATTCCATGCATTTGGACTACGCGACTGATGCTAGGGAAATTTCTGTTGATCTTGATGCAACTTGTCATCTGTTGTCTCCGTATTGCCGCCATTTTGTGCCTTGGTCTGCCCGTATACATCAACAACAGTGTTCTTAACCAGACCACTTTACTCGCATGTGCTCTACTCTCACGCGTGTGCTTGTGTACGTGTGTGAGTGAGCACACGATGACAACGCACCAGCTCACAAAATACTACACTTAATCTTGCTGTGCAATGGCTGCGGGGCCAGAACGAGATTGTGTGGTGTATTATAGAATCTAACGTTTCTACACCTTTGTACCACATATATCGTGTGTGTGTGTGTGTGTGTGTGTGTGTGTGTTGTGTGTGTGTGAAGTGTAAATAGTTGTTTGTGGACTGTGATCCATTTTGCGATAAGGTACCCCGGAGACCTTTACGCGTTACAGTATTGTCAGTTCTTAAAGGAAGCGTTACATCCGTGCTACTCCGGTAGGCTAATTCTCGTCGTATACCGACCGTGTCTCCCAAGTGCCACGCAGCGGCCTAAACTGGAACGAGAGGGAAGGTTCTTTAATCGTTATAGCTTTGTACGAGCAGAAAAATGTCCGCCGGTCGCCATTTGGTTTAGTTTAATCATCCCGACATAAAATGGTCACAAGTCACCCGGCGATTTTCTTCTAGAAGGTTCTGTTTCTCGAAACGATGCATGTTTTATTGTGTTTATATGTCCATTTCATACAAGGTAAACAAGTTATCTGTGATGTGTGGATGTTTTGATATGTTTATGATGGTCACATTTATTTAGTAAAGTGATCTATAATTTTATCTGTTAGCTGCCCATAGGGCACACACACACACACACACACACTCACACACCTAGTGTTTGTTTAGAAGACTATAAGCTAGGATTCCATTTGTACGGCGGCGATATATGGCATGTGCCAATTTACAGCACCGACTCCATATATGGAACTATGTAAGCATTCGAAACGATTCGAGACAAAGACGCACGCGAACTTCCCACAGTGACGTCATTGTAGGAGTATTTTCCAAGATTGAAGAATGGCGGAATATTTAAGAATACCATCGCTTCGAGGTTAAAATTAGATTGATGCAGGAAAGATAGGGTTACCAGTTATTAGTAATGTGTTCTGCCATGTGTTTAGTTCATTATTGTCAGATGAAAGAGATTGGAGACTAGTCATAAAATTAGACGGTTCGTTTGTTGTTACAGATAGAAGCGCTACAGTAGTGGCGCCATCTATTTGAGATGTGGAGAAGGAAACGATCCGTGCGCAGCTGGGTTCAACAAAACACACCCCATCTATCGCCGACTACTACATGTCATGTACTGCTGGTCTCGCCTCCTTATACATGGAATCTTAGCTTTACTCATGTGTGGCCGGAGTACTGACTGAGTCATTATCTACATCAGTGGCCTGTGGCTTTAGGCCGCTCTTAGCACGCCTTTTACTTCACTGTTCGTTGCGTTAAATATCAGACCACTGACATTCTATATTCGGGGTATAACCTCGTTGCCATAGACGCTGCTGCTGCTGCCAAATCCCTGTCCGTGGCGATCAAGTGATGATGTACGGCACACAAACACGCGCGCACACACACACACACAGACACACACACCCGCTGTACTAGGAGTCGCACCTGTATATAGAGATGATCGGTAACTTGACTACCATGTGTTCCTGGATGACGAGCCGGACTGACTTCAATTTACCCACATTTGGTCCGTTATTACAGTAATCGTGGTCGTTCTCTGTATCATATAGATGTATGTTATTTGCTGAGCCGCATCTCGGCTTAATATCAATGTTATTTATTAATTACTGCTCCCCCCCCGCGGCTTTTATAGTACTTTATAAACAGGACTAGACTAGACGGCCGTACTTATTGTTAATCCGCTTGTTTGTTTGTTCGTTTCAGTTTTTTCCCCCTTTTTTTAATGTCTAGGATAGTATCATAATTATGGCTATCGGAGTATGACGTTTAATCGTTGCTGACTGTGAGATTTTATGTTTCTTTCTCTCTCGTAACTCGTAGCATTTCGACAATCACTGTGTTGGTTATTTGTTTTTGTATATTCCCTGCCGGCTTATTGCAAGCGTCGTACCAGTCCCACGAACCTCTGACGTGTCGAAGTTCCCAACAACTTGCCATACGTTTCTCAAAACTCACTCACCCGGAGTGATATTTATTTTTGATAGCGCACGTAGATGGACACGTGGTTCATATCACCGACTGTGTCGGCGACGTTAGCGACATGGATCCGAAATCCTCGTATATTAGAACAATTCTAGATTCAGGGAATGATTTGATTTGGTTTTTTTTTTAAATGATAAATTATTAGAATAAATAAAACAAAGCCGCAGTGTATATTATTTGCCAGTGTTTATGTGGTAATGTTGAAACCAACATTAATAGCCAACATCTGAGATTATTTAATATTAATAATATATGGGAAAAATAATAATAATAAAATATTATAATTTATTCAGTGCTCTATTCTCTTTTGTGTTGTTGTTATTATACGTATTCTCTGTCTCTCGATCTGTCTATCTAACTGTCTTGTCTATAGTTTTATCTATCTATCTATCTGTCTAACTAAAAATCTCGAAATACAACATCACACAGAAAATAGTCGATCTTATCACACCTAAACTATCTTAGATAATAACTGAAAGATGCCAGTTATCAGTTCCAAATCAATCAGCCATTGATCATAATGTTGTGTGAGGTGAGGAAAGATTGTTTAATAAAAAAAACCTCATAATGTGATATCCAGAATGTTTTAACACGTGTTCTAGATCCCTAACATGAATGAAGCAGGGATCATTATATATCCCATTTTACAAAGAAAACACTGAAATTAATTAACGTCTGACGTAATAGAAAATGAAAAAAGACAATAAAAGATATATTTTATAACTTTCTGTTGTTATCTATTGTCTTGAGAAGAATGACCGATAATAACATTATAAACAAACCCCGATTCCTATATTTATCACATAACTCGATCCTTTTAACTCTCTCTGGGACGCCTCCGTGGTCTAACTAGTAGCGCACTGGATCACCACCACCACCCGAGTTCGAATCTCGGTGTGGGCATATCTGAAGGGTGTTTCATATTTGACTTCACTTCATTACCTTTGGAGGTCACTCGGCCCATTTAGCCTACCATGGGCACAAAAGTGGCCGTAAAACATCAATCATCATCTAAGATTGAAGTGAAGATCAAATGAAGGTGACGATAGTACACAAATTTTATCCCGTTTATTAATCTTTTCCCTATTACTTACATTTAATTAAGCTTAGACACTCAGACAACAAACTGGACCCGTAGTTACTCCGGTGGATATTTTCCTCGTATCTACAGGGCATGACACTTACTCTTGAGATCCACTTGTCCTGTAGAACAAGTGCTGCAAACTTTATTTGTCCCATCTGAAATTTACTTGTCCCCAAAAAACTCCACAATATCACCGAATTACGGGAGGTTACAATTTATTAGCGGCGTTGAATAAAGAATGGTGTTTTTGTTTGTTGTATATTTATTTGTGAAACACAAGCACGTGGAGGCAAAGTGGATGTAAACACAAGCATATGGACTGAAACTTCCGTGACCAGGTGACATTAACGAGCCAACCACGATCAACTTTACGCTGGCAAAACAACCGCAGACATTGATAACGCTTCCTGTGATTGGCCCACACATTTGACATGTGCAGTTGCTTTCAGTCTTTTAGCAAACTTCCAAACGGTGATCTGGGGGAAATGACACGTAAATTGAAATGTCAAGAAATGACGATTAAACAGTCGTTTTCGATATGCTTCAGCTTACTATGTCCTGTCGGGCAAGTACTTGGGACTTATGAGTAAAGTCATGGGTAAATAGTTCAGACAAACTACTCCAAATAGTGACCACGATTATCATGGCAATATTTAGTACATAACACAACATATAAGCACTATCAGGTTCCATTTTTCATTTTGCCTGATTACCTTTTGAGGCCAATTGGCTCATTTAGTCTACCGCGTGCAAAAATGTGCCGATAAAACAACAACATCTGACTGATAACCGCACAATGTTCAAAACAACATCTCACTAATAGCCGCATAATGTTCAAAACAACAACATCTCACTGATAACCGTTCAAGATGTTCAAAATGTTCAAGATGGACGACCAATATCTAAAAATAATAATTTCCAACATTTAATGCAAATTTATTATGTGTCAACGTAATTTTCTTTGCAGCTTACTGTTACCTGACTCTTATCAAAAGCTAAGTGTATTTATATACTTCTGACCTACATTAACATAAACTTTACATCATCATCAACCACACAACTAACAAATAAGCTATAAACATTAAATGTTACTTAGGCCTATTTAAGCTGTATAATAAGCCGACATCCACCCATCCATATATATATATATATATATATATATATATGTGTGTGTGTGTGTGTGTGTGTGTAGTGCCACTGGCTCAGAGTATAAACCCCAAAACATCCACAAAGATCTATACCTCCATAAATCTATACCTCCATAAATCTATACACACACCAAACTAAACATTCAAAATTCTTGAACTCAACAAATCTCTCTCTCATATATATATATATATATATATATATATATGGAAATACATTCAAAATGCACTATTTGACATCAGAGCTTACAGTAAATATGTGTGTTTCAAAAGAAACCTATATATCGCAATATTTCGCCACCAGAGACGCTGAACTCGGCTTCATTCTGGGTTCGAGTAGCTCAACAATCCTACCGCAGATATTGATAACGCTTCCTATAATTGTTACTAGTAATATTCTTATAAAAGAATTTGTGAAATTATCATTAATAAAATGTAATAAAGAATATATTTTATATGACCTAATATCGGTTCCAATATCTAAATTGCACTATACACGTCTATTATGTTCTGACCGGCGGGGGTTATTGTTGTTGTTGTTACTCTCATCTGTAGCCGATTATCGGCAAACATTCTCTAGGGAATAGGATTCACTGTCGGGGTCGACTGTGATATATACAGCTGTGTGAGAGACATACAAGTAGTATTTAACACCATATCGCTGTTCAATGATCCCAAAAGGCCGTCTTTACATTTTGAAAACCAAAGAACCAAGAACTTAACCTAGATAATAATGATAAAATATACCAAATACCAAGAACAAACATTCCCTCGGAGCGATATTCCAAATGGGATTGAAAGCATTCAAGTACTTTACCCGATAGGCTCAACGTGTCTTTCATTCTATAGAAAAGTAGATTATGGTCAACTGTATCAAATGCAGCGAACCAATCCAGAAGAACGAGCAATAGTGACTTACCTTGATCCACTTTTATAGCAAATTCCAAGGTTTTATTAAGTTTATTCGTGACTTCTTGATCTACAATTTTAGACACATATATTAAATTTGAAACAGCTCCGTAATTCTTTAGAAAATTAGTCCACAATATTTAAAAAAATCTTATTAATGATTTTATAAGAGTCATTTTCATGAATCATGGAAATACATTAAGAGATAATGATTTATTAACTATCTGTTTTGATTAGGGTTAGTAGAACGAGCTGACACTCTTTTATTTAAGTAAGAACCGGATTATTAAAAACATGGCCAGGCGATAATGTGTTATATCAAATTTTCAACTAAAATGAAACTAATCCACGTAGAAAAATATCTTAATAACAAAATACTGACGGAAATTAAATCTATCACATAAAATATGTCAGATACACCCCCTCTTCATTGATTTAGCTTATCTGACAGATGAACTATATGGAAAATAATACGGCCCTTTAACACACCCAAAGCCGTTCATACTTCCCCCAATTCCAACTTGATTATAATGAATTAATAATAACAAAACAAATTTACTATTACTTATATATATATATATATATATATATATAGTATCGTTAAAATGTCACGATGTCCACGTTTATGTACATATTCCCAGAAATTATTGATTGAAGTGTCAATATTCTTAAATCAGAAGAATAGCGTGAAAAGTGTTTAAATTATGATTCTGGCAGGGATATGAGTCTAATTGTTTATTTATCTGAAATGTTTTATTTCAGTTTTATCTCATCTCTACAAACACATGTACACCAATTTGAATAAGACAAAAATCTTAATAAAAATTCTTACCGTAATCTGACATCATAAAACTTGGTATTTGGGGCTTTCTCGGGATGCTACGGTGATTACATCACCCAAAGTAATTCTTTATAATTACGATTACCTGACAATATTACGATTATGATTTCATAAACTAATCATGATTATAATCATTATTAAATTATCAGCCAAATATGAATTTGATGTATCAATATTACATACTCACTTACATGTATTATGATATGAATATTACGTGAGAATAATTGATATCTCGAGAAGTATATTTATTAATCAAAACTGTTAATTGCTTTTAATGTACATCAGCTGTTCTGTGGCATGGTCTCCCAAATTGTCAGCGCAAACTTCAACCGTAATCTCTGATGTTACGTTATCAGCCCTGTCAATTATTAGTCAAACATGTTCGTTGTTACTTCAACCCATTGTTTAGATTCATGGTTTCTTTCTGATAAGACTGCTATGTAAATTATCCTTCCCTCACACACAGTGAGCTCCGGTGGCCTAGCGGTTAAGCACCCGGCACTTGGTGCCAACGGTCGCAGGTTCGAACCCCATAAGAGGTCGAAACTTTTCCAGGGATTAATTTCTCGGCTCACTACATCGTGAGTGGCTGACCACGTTAAATGGCGCTGCCGTCTCCACTGAATTATTTAAAATAAAGGGGGACGTTAAAACCCCCCTGAGGACGTAAAACACTCTGGCAGTGACCACCCTCAGGGTATTTCGGCTCCATCTTTCCGTACTGCTCCCCTGTGAGTGGTGGGGGAGGAGGTTTCTCAACCACTCCAACATAGAGGCTGTACTGATTAAGCGACAGCCTGGGGATTCTCCCCAAACAACAAAACCAAAACCAAACCTCACACCCACACACACAATACATTATGTCAAACTTTCACCTCGTTAATTGACCAATCATTTGTCTAGCTGCAATTATCATTATATGAACCAGTTGGACTGATAATATGACGCGGCATGAACGGCCAATGTCTGTTTCAAATGATTCTAAAAAACGATTACTTTTATTATCATTATTAGTAAAATAATTTCAAGTTATACATAAATTAACTGTTTTTGTAGGTAGTAAGGTCGTTATAAGTTTGTGTTTATACGAATGATTTTGAGCTGAGTTTATTAACCTCGGGGGTGGATTATTTTCAGTTGAATTGTTTAGCCTCTGGTGGATTATTTTGAGTTGAGTTGTTTAGCCTAGGCGTGGATTATTTTGAGTCGAGTTGTTTAGCCTGGGCGGGGATTGTTTTGAGTTGATTACCATCGGCGTGAATTGTTTTCAGTTGAATTTATTAACCTCAGCGTAGATTGTTTTGAGTTGAGTTGATTACCCTCGGCGTGGATTGTTGAGTTGGGTTGATTAACCTCAGCGTATATTGTTTTGAGTAGAGTTGATTACCATCGGGGTTGATTGTTTTGAGTTGAGTTGGTTACCCTTGGCATATATTCTTTTGAGTTGAGTTGATTACCCTCGGCGTGGATTGTTTTGAGTTGAGTTGATTACCCTCAGCGTGGATTGTTTTGAGTTAGTTGTTTAGCTAGATGGGAAATTTGGCGAGGAGTGACCCCACAGCTATGAGTCGGATTCGAACTCTTCGCAACATATAAACTATTGTAAGTCACTGTACGAGCATATCATCCCAATTCTTCAGATTTTACAAACAAATTATAGTATTTCTGAATTTTGCCGTCATCTCTTGTTTGATAGACAGTCAACTCAAAACTCAGGTCATTTAGTTTGATACTACTCCAGATGCCCGTGTCTCGGTTTAATTCGTAGGACAATCGTGCGTTTAGTATATAGCAGCCCCGATCGTAAAATTTCTAATCGAGTTTTATATAAATCATATTGTGAGGGGGAGGGGTTCTAGACAGCTTCCTTGAATGACTCCTATTATTGAGGGCGGGTTATTTATTCGATATTATTATTACTTATTATTATTATGTATTATTATTATTATTATTATAATACAAGTGCATTTTGGCAAAAGAAGTGGAAGTGCTCTGAGCCACAAATCTGTAGAAGAAGGATTTTCCCAGGTTTAATTATGTTTGAATGGTATTTCATCTTTTTCCTTGATCACAGTGTGTTTGCAGAATATTTGACCCACGTAGCGTCTCATATATACAATAAAGGCCGAAAGACGACCAACTGGCGTTTTACTTATGCCAGAATATGTTCGCAAGTGTTACCTTTTTTGTGCTACCTGTCCTGTATCTCTCGGGGCATATGATAAGCTCACTCTTCATCTGGAATACACTGGGATGTAATATCATATCAATACAAGTCTTGTTGGATAATCATATACTCACTATCCTCCGTATATGTTGCGCTTACAGCTATACGCGAAGACTTGAACCGTTCGGGATTATACACAATCAGTCTCCTGGATACAACACTAGAGTAGTTGTCGGGTGTCTTGTTTGCCTTCTTCTTCGTCTCAATATTTGTCATTTTACAAATAATCGCTGTATGATAAGAGTCCTCCGGATCTATAACCGTCTTTTTACAGCCGTTATTCTCTCGGAACATAGTTCGATTAAATTGACAAATTGGTGCAGTAATGGTAATTGGTAAATGGATTGGATAGATTATGGATGGAAAGATGAATTGACAGGGATGGGTAAGTGGATGGATGAATGGATGAATAGAAGGATTGTTGAATACATCAGTACATATTAAGTCATGGAGTGTTCTAAATTGGTAATCATTTACAACACCTAATTAGATGTTGAACCCAAATGACTGGCTAAAATCAGTAATTTATCAATAGCATAAAAAAGACCGACAGATAGTTGCATGGCAGAAACAATAAAGAGCATAATTAGCAAAATGACAACACAAAAATATAGAAAATGATAATAAATAATGATGAATTGTTCAGAAATGATATACGTGTACATAAACGTGATTTATTACATTAAAATGAGAAGAAGAAAAAAACACTTCTCTTAGATAACTATTCATCAAATTAAGGATGATTTCACAATTAGAAAGTTAAAAATAATAGTAGTCAATAGTGATTAGGAATATAATTATATTTTAAAACGTTTCTGCTAGAAATTTAATCAATACATCTGAACCAATGACAATAGTAAGGATCGTTTCTCAATAAAAGCTGACGAACTCTACTGTCAGTTATGTCATCAAGGGAATCATAACGTTTCTTGATATTAGTGCAAACACGGCTTGAATAACATTTGTCATACACACACACACACACACATATATATATATATTTATATAATTTAAAAAAACATCACATTTATCACATATTTTATGAACCAGAGACACAAGATGGGAGTGATTTTTAGATGTCCACAGATATGCATATTTAGGAGATACATATAAAACGTTGTTGGTGCTGTCTTTTTGATACACCTGTACTCTAGTCAAATAGTGATATTATAACAAAAACAATTTTTGCAATGTTTTGTAATTACAGTAATATTGTAAATCTAATTATCATACATATCTTCTCTTCTTTTGAAAGAGTCAATTTACAATGAGAAAACAGCCAATGCAATGCAAAATGATTTGACACAGGATTCGAACCCAATGCCTGAAGATTTCTAGATGCTCGAACAATTACACCCCGTGGATGATACAAAAATAACCAAAGTTCACTGCTAAACAAACCAGAATATACCTCAAAATTATGACAATGATTTCTAGTGCAACAGGACCCACAAAAAAGGACAATTTGGAGCTAGACCTAAGAACGGATATACAATCTGTTGGAGATTGCTCTTGAAAATTACACTTGTCCACTTCAAATGACATTTTTATACTTTACAGACATTAAATGCATACAATATGTTATTACGTGAACAGAATCAATCCTTTTTGCACCCAAATAGAAGCTAAAAACTCTAACTATGAAATAAATGTAAAATGTAAAAACACCCAAATTGATTCAAAAGCATCGGTTAAGTACTTGGGAGCCACCCTTGATGCAGATCTATCTGGAACACCAATAGCCAAAAATGCTATCGTGAAGGCTAGCAAAGGCTTACAATTTCTATATCGGCATGACATACCAAAGTTAGGTCTAAGCACCGAGAAATAAAACTTCTCGCAAACGCTCTCCTCCAAACAAAATTTGACTATGGGTGTAATTTTTGGTATAGCCTTATAGGGGAATTACTCAAAAACTAATCTGCTGCTGTCTTGTATCTTTGAATTTGATGTCTGTTTAGATCCACTATGGAGGATGATGATGATGATTGATGTTTTACGGCCACTTTTGTGCACAAGGTAGGCTAAATGGGCCGAGCGACCTCCAAAGGTAATGAGACGAAGTGAAAGACGAAACAACCTTCAGATATGCCCACGCCGGGATTCGAACACGGGTGGTAGTGATTTGTGGTTCAGCACGCTACCGCTAGACCACGGAGGCGCCCCAGATCCACTATGGAATTAGGTTTTATGCTGTTCTTAACACTGACCTTTAGTGTCAACCTTTTATTTGTTATTGGTACATTTTATTTATGATATTTATATTCTACTGCGATGTCTAGACTATAATTTATAATCATCATTGTATGCACTAGGTCTATATGATTTGGAATAAATAAAATCAACCAATCAATCAGTCAATCAATCTACCAGTTTTCTATAGCATGTTGACATTTTATACATACCATATTTCAGCAGTTCAGACTTCTAAGTGCTTATCATCCAACAAATTAAAACAAAATGAATTTACCATGGGAGAAACACTACATCTTACCATTTCGCCATGTTATCGCCAATCAAACTGGGATGGTGGCGCACTATTTGGCTCCAAGAACAATAAACACTAAAGTTATATACGATCATTACAAATAATGCTTCTTGGCATCTTTGGCCGCTTGCGACATACCAGCCGTAAGTGGGACACTCCTGTCGAAATTCCAACAATTATTAACTCGCACAACCAAAATCTATTTAAACTAGCATACATAATAGCAATAAGATGCATATAAATTATCAAATAATACGTGGTATGGAAAGAATATGATAATCTATGTGTTGAATTAGCTTATAGCAGAAGACTCAGGCGGTGAATCTTCAATACTTTTCCAATGTAAATCCTGATTGCATGAAGGCAGACCTTCCAAGTATTCCAATAAAATGGAAGATCTTCCGCTTTTCATGTTTTTTTTCTAGAAAACTTTCTGCTTTCCCGTTTTCTTTTGAAAATCTTCCGCTTTTTACAGACTTGGCCTGTGGTCGCATGTCTCGCTACCCGACGTAAAAAAATGATTAAAATATAAAATATCGTTTGAACGCCTTTAAAACAAGATTAGATAAAACCTGAAGTCGATGGAAATATAGCCAACAACCGGTAAGCGCATTCTTTCAATATGACAGTGCTACCCTAGTTAGGTCATCACTATCTGCTAACAGGCTATAAGCCTAAACTATATGCAGAAGCGGATAAGTATAAGCGTTGACCTGAAAGAAAACTGTAAACTTCGTGAGGAATACTGACCAAGGAACCATTACGCTTTAGGGTAATTTGAGTTCTTAAATTTGTAGATCTTTGTTTATTTATTAGTTTGTAAACTAGTTGTTTGTCTTCTTTTATACTTTGTATTATTTCTTCGATTTGCTCACAGTTCTTTCGGATGCTGGCCTCTTAGGAATGAGTCACTTTTGGCGTTCCTGAAAAGTAGCGAAATATTCCTTGCTCCATCCGAGCCAAAGGACATCAGCCAGATACGGAACCTTCCTGAAGATGCCGCATGGTGGCTTTCATCCAGGACCTAACGATAGCGGGTGATTTGCAATAAGAACCCAATACTCATCTGTACAGGCTCTAATCGAACCAAAACACTTTTAGTCGAACCCCGAGAACAATCCCTCTGTAGTCTTACAAATATCGTCTGCAAATAATATTTTCTGTTCGAGGGTGAACAAAGTCCTTTCAGTATCTTCCATTAGCGACGTGGACAGGCGAACAACAATAACTGCCAGTTTTTACTCGGACAAGGCAGTAGCTTTAAAGATCCGCCGGACGGGATCTTGTTTCGGTCTGTCGCGCAAAGGTTTCTCCTTGAAGAACCGAAGACCCCAGACACCTCTTAAGAATCAGCATTCAAGCCATGAACCCTTTATCTGTCTATGCCAGTAAAAAGCTTACTCCTCATGAACGACTATATTCCATAGTCGAGAAGGAATGTGTAGTAGTTGTATTCGCCGATCACAAATTTCACCGTTACTTATATAAGGTAGACATTTCACATTGCAAACGGATCGTTTACATTTACTAGGTATGAAACAAAACCGTGTGGCAAATGACCGAATTATGAGATGGTCCTTATTGCTTCAAGCTTACAATGTGAATATTGTATATATACGAGGACCGGATAATGTCATTGCTGATTATTTAATTGGCAGTATTAGCTAAGACGAAGGTTTTGGGGTAATCAATTGTGTGATTTATTATTTAAGATAAATTTGTCAAATATTTCTCTTGCCACCCAATCATTTTTGGTGAGTGTGTGGGGAATAAGTGAGAGAGTGAGTGAGTGAGTGTGTGTTTGTGCACGCGCGCGTGCGTGCGTGCGTGTAGTATATTTACGAAGTATGTTGCACATTTGACTGGCGGGATTGCTACGGCCCATTTAAACTAATATTACGGTTTGTCGCTTTGTGAGGACGATTATCGCAGCGCGCGGGAGTTTTAAAGAGAAACGATGACACCGATTGGTGTGCTGAGCGAAGGGGCGGCGCCTTTAAAAGAGAAAACTCAGTGGTCTGGTGGACATGTCTACGTGGGAACAATGATAATACTGTCATAATCGACCAGCGGCAGGATTGCAGTTGGTGAGTATGAAACAGGAGTAGTGTTGTGCTCTGTTGGAGAGACATTTTTTAAACTTAGGAGTCGTGTGGGTATGCCTGGCACGAGACATATGTTGTGATGTAGACGCAACATATTGAAGGATCTGCAGTGAGGATTAGTTAGGCCTATACAAGGTTTGGAAGCCAATAAGTATTAACTCACGGTAACTCACTGTATCCTTATCGGACACTTCTAGGATTTTATTGTGAAAAATCCTTTAAAGTCCGCCTTATTGCTTAAGTTTTAATCATAAATTTGTTTTAAAGGAATTTTGTATATTTTCCACTATTCATCTAATAAAAAAGTTGAGACCTTTCAGTTTCAGTGATCATACAGCCCAGTGCTTGTCTAGTCGTACATTGAATGCATTTATAGATGGTGCACTAATTAGTTGCTCTGGTAATCGGTTCCATTTTTCTACTACTCTATTGCTGAAGAAATGTTGCCTTGGTGCAGTCCTACATCGTGGCTCGTGAAGTTTTAGACCATGGCCTCTAATGGGTCCCTCCTCTGCTAGTTTAAGCAGGCTATTGTCTGGGATGTATTCTAAACCGTGCAGGATCCGGTACGTTTGCATCACGTCTCCTCTGTTCCTTCTACACACCAAGCTAGGTAGCTTCAGCCGCTGTTATCTTTCCCCGTATGACATCTCTCAGATAGCAGATACTATCTTTGCTGCTCTTCTTTACACTTTCTCCCCGTGTTTGGCACCTGTCTTCTTAATCGGGCTCCACGCTGTGTTAGCGTACTATCAATCCCACTGAATGGCCTAAATTGCGTCGATGTGTCGTTGAACAACATCTATCCATCCATCCCTCATACCATTGATTTGTAGAGTATTTCGTTCTGTTTATATATCTGAATGCTCGTCTAATGGCTCTTGCTACTCTATTTGGTTTGTTGGCTGCCGTCGCTATGTGTCTGGAAAACTTCAAATCCTTCGTGAATATCACTCCAAGATCCTTCTCGTCCGTTGTCATCTCTACTTAGTTCATTTTGCCATTCGTCATCACGTGATATCCAAGATCCGAGTTGACCCGACCATAGTGCATCACCTTGCACTTTGTTGTGTTGAAGCGAAGTTGCCACTTGTTGGAACAGTTCACTAGATTATTAAGGTCTTCGTGCAAGCCTCTGTGGTCTTCTTCGTTTCTTATGGGCGCATATATTTTAGTGCCATAGGCGAATAATATTGCCATGTTTCTCACTACTTCCGGTAAGTTATTTATATAAATGATGAAGAGAACAGGCCCCCCCAACAGGCCGTGACATTATAGTAGGAGGAGTTTTTCATCGAACCAGGCTTTTGGAAAGGTTTCTCTCCTCCGAATGTGACATTTATAAACTGAGGTGCCACTAACTGCTTAAACAACTGCCATCATCATAATAACAGAAATCAACACCAGGTGGCTGTGCCCAAAAAGCTATAGCCACGGGTCTCTACCCCAAACTTCAACAAGACAAAACCCGAATACACTTCCCTGTGATGTACCGCTTAGTACATCGAGCAAATGTGACAAACTTCCATCGACTGATACCCTCTGACGTCTATTATTCAGAAAATCAGTAATACACAATAACGGAACAGTTATTATCATACTTTTGTCGGTCAGTATATGTGAGGATAGTAATCTGTTTAATTGTTCTATGATAATCAACGTCGTCCTTCAAATAACATTCGATAATAATTTGGAGACGCTGTGCTTCTTGGGTTTTTATCTCTCGAATAAGCTGTTGGGAGTAGATCTATATTCTTTGTGAGTTAATGATTTTATTTAATCCAGTCTGAGAAATAACTCAACTACGCTCTTTCATAAAAGTCGTGACCGGACGTTATAAAAAAAAACAATGGACGAATGTGAGCGCTGCTTGGAAAAGGCTCCAAGAGGGATACTCCCTTTTCGGATTGTTTTTCTACCTCTTTTTCGTTTCTTTGACGTAATCATATGCCGCCATGTTGGAAATAAACAACTATATTTCTTGATTACTTATCGGTCGAAATATGGCCATTTAAGCAATTTGAAGTTGACATTTATGTTCAGCATATTTTGGGATGCTCCTTACTACCATAACTAACCATCCGACAACAAAAATAATGCCACTGACATCATTTTCGAGTTTATTTTCTTCTAAAGAACAACTTTTTTAAATTTCCAGTTATGTACACTATTTCAACCAGAGGCCGCAGAATGTGGTGTTGATATTTTTAGTAATAAATTCCTTGTCGGTTTTTGAGGAAGTTAAGAAACTTTTTTACTTGAAGACAAAAATGTTATTGACGTTAACTTTTGAATTAGTCTCCCATATTTTATCATTCTGACGGTCACAATTACGACAATGCTAATAAAGAGTAATTGGTGACATAAATTTCTTCTCTGTGCTGGTACCATGTTGGTGGTGAGGATACTTGCGTGTCTCAAGGACTCTGGGAGCTATACCGGCTGGGGCCTAAGCCCCTGGCAGGTTTAACCAAGCCGGAAAGGTCTCAGGGGAGGGACCAGACGAAACCCAGCACCTGGTCCTCCAGGTTGGGGGTTGGGCGTGGGGCTAACAACCCCACCCCATAAAATAAATTATTGTTACGGAAACCACAACAATCGAAACCACTACAAGGGGCCCCATAGCAGACTTGAGCCAGCCTGGCAGTATGACCACACCTGCTGAAAGCCTACGCCAGGAAGGCAGGTGTGCGACAGATAGTCTGCTCGGGCCCAAAACTAACATCAGCATAGGGACATGGAATGTCCGTACAATGAACGAGACCTAAAGTTAGCACAAGTCATCCGCGAGATGAAAAGATACAGACTGGACATCCTAGGGGTTAGCGAGTGCCGATGGACTAGGTCCGGGCGACAGGTGACCCATGATGGTTCAACTATACTATACTCAGGACATAAGAGACACACACATATCCGTGGTGTAGCCCTTGTAATCTCTAAGCAGAAGGCCAACACCTTGCTGGAATGGGAACCGATCAGTGATAGGATAATGAAAGGACGCTTCAACTCCAAACACTGCAAGCTTACAATCATTCTGTGTTACGCCCAACCCACGAATCTGACAAGGAAGACTGGTACGAACAGCTGCAAAAAGCAGTCGCCAAAGTGCCACAACACGATATGCTTCTGATCATCGGAATGCCAAAGTTGGTTCTGAAAACTCCAACTGCGAAAAAGCCATGGGCAAACATGGTTGTGGCGTGATGAATGACAATGGTGGACGCCTTGTTGACTTCTGCTTGAACAACAACTATGTAATTGGAGGCACCATCTTTGCACACCGGGACATCCACAAACTCACCTGGAAATCACCTGATGGTAGGACAAGCAATCAAATCGACCACATTATCATAAATGCAAAATGGCGTAGGTCCCTTCAAGATGTGAGAGTTTGCCGTGGAGCTGACATTTATAGTGATCACTAGTTGGTAACCGCAGAGTCAACACCGTAAACAACTAGATGTCACAAGACTCGCATGCCCAGTCACCAAACAGCAGTTCGGTCGTTAGTGAGCTCCGGTGGCCTAGCGGTTAAGCACCCGGCACTTGGTGTCAACGGTCGCAGGTTCGAACCCCGTAAGAGGTCGAAACTTTTCCAGGGATTAATTTCTCGGCTCACTACATCGTGGGTGGCTGACCACGTTAAATGGCGCTGCCGTCTCCACTGAATTATTTAAAATAAAGGGGGACGTTAAAACCCCCCCTGAGGACGTAAAACACTCCGGCAGTGACCACCCTCGGGGTATTTCGGCTCCATCTTTCCGTACTGCTCCCCTGTGAGTGGTGGGGGAGGAGGTTTCTCAACCACTCCAACATAGAGGCTGTGCTGATTAAGCGACAGCCTGGGGATTCTCCCCGAATAACAAAACCAACCAGCAGTTCGTTTTGGAGCTGAGAAACCGCTTCAGTGCACATTAACTGACACATCAGAGGAGACTGACCACGACGCTACCACCAAATGGGATACCATCAAGAACACTTATATCGAAGTAGCTACCAAAGTCTTGGGCCACAAAACTAAGAACCACAAGGAATGGCTGACACCGGAAACATGGAAAATGATTGATGAGAGGAAACAACTCAAAATGAAGATGCTAAGTACCAAATCAGCGAGACTCCAACAACAAGTCCAAAAAGCATACAAAGGCAAAGACAAGGAAGTGAAGAAGCGTGCCAGGAATGACAGGTCCTATGTCGAAGGGCTAGCAGCAGAAGCTGAGAGTGCTGCAGCAAGAGGTGAAATGAGCACTCTCTACAAGCTCACCAAACGTCTCTGTGGTAATTACACTACTCACTCTGCCCCTGTGAAAGCGAAAGATGGCAGCACTATTACAACTGAACGTGAACAAGCTGATAGGTTGGTTGAATATTTCTGAAGTCCTGAACCACCCTCAGCCAGATGAACCCGCCGACCTCCCACCAGTGCCAGATGACCTCAACATCGACACCAGTCCCCCAACAGAAGCGGAAGTTAGAAATGCCATCAAAGCTATGAAGAGTGGAAAAGCCCCAGGCGTAGACTCCATTCATCCTGAAATGTTGAAGGTTGACCTCAGTACAGCTACAAGAGTCCTGACTAACTTGGTCGGCACCATTTGGGACAAAGAGACTATCCCAAGTGACTGGGACAAAGGACTCATTATAAAGATCCCTAAGAAAGGCAACCTCCAAGTCTGTGACAATTGGCGAGGAATCACACTCTTGTCCATCCCCAGAAAAGTCTTCTGAGACAAGAACAAGCGGGATTCCGGAAGAGAAGAGGGTGCACTGACCAGATATTTGCATTGAGAAACATCATAGAGCAGACTCTATAATGGAACTACCCACTGTATATCAACTTCATTGATCTCAAAAATGTTTTGATATCATCCACCATGACACTCTGTGGAAGATCCTAAGATCCTATTGGAGTACCTTCTAAAGATTGTTTCATTGATAGAGACATTCTACAACCACTTTAAATGCAGTGTCATCCTCAGTAATACATCCTCTGAGTGGTTCCCAGTGAAATCGGGTGTTAGACAGGGATGCACCCTCTCACCCATCCTCTTCTTGGTCGTCATCGACTGGGTCATGCGGAAAACTACATCAGATAAACCCAGGGGTATCCAGTGGACTCTCTTTTCCCAGTTAGAAGACCTTGACTTTGCTGATGACCTTACATTTTTATCAGTAAAGCTTGACCATCTGCAGGAAAACAAATGATAGATTAGAGAGATATGCAAAGCAAACTGGGCTTACCATCAATACACCCAAGACACAAGTGATGAGCATCAGCACCACACCAACCGCACCTGTTACCGTAAATGGTGAACCACTTGAGTTTGTACAGGACTTTACCTACCTGGGTAGTCTCATTAGCAAACAACATGGAGACCAAAAAGACATCAAGACAAGACTCGGTAAAGCCCGCTGTGCTTTTGCTAAACTGCAGAACATTTGGAAGTCTAATCAATACACCACCAAAACAAAGATAAGACTTTGCAACAGTAATGTGAAGTCCATCCTACTGTATGGCTCAGAGTGTTGGCGAGTGGTTAAAGGGGACATGGCGAAGATCAATGCGTTCCACAATGGATGTTTGAGAAAGATCTGCCGTATATTCTAGCCAAATAAAATTTCCAACGTGGAACTCTATAAGAAGACAGGTTGCAACAGTGCTGTCCTCGAAATCAAACGCCGACGACTGAGATGGCTAGGACATGTCCTGAGAATGTCCAAAGACAGCATTCCCAAAGTGGCACTGAGATGGACACCACCCGGAAAAAGGAAGCGAGGGTGGCCAAAGATGAAATGGCGACAGACAGTAATGGCTGAGCTGAAAGAGAAAGGGCTGTCATGGGGTGAGGTTCAGGCCTCAGCTAAAGATAGGACCTTGTGGCAAAACATTGTTGTGGATAAGTGAAGTGAAGTGACATAAATTCATGATATTCAGCTTATTAAAATGTTTATAACTTTTTTAAATTTTAACTCTTATAACTGTACATTGTTGTGTGGTAATATGCTACTGTCATTACTGTTTTTGGACGTACCCCTGCTGTGTACGACATTCCACGTACTGGAGGTGTCCGAGCCGCAAACTGGTTCTCGCAAGAATATGTAATTCGGAAGTCCGGAATAAAAAAGTAAAAACAGTTAAACAATGTTTTGTATATTACCAAATACTTGTACTTGTAGAAACTGAGCTCTTTATGTGTGAATATTTTTTTTAATCAAAATATGAAAGTTAATTATTTATGAAAGTGTATAACTAAACATCTTGGGAATTATGTCCTCATAGCCCCTGATATTTAGATTGATCCTGATCAATGCTCATATACTGAACGATGATTGAACGCTCACTGAACTGTTCCTGACTGATTTAGCAGTTATCTCGAAAGTTAGTGTTCGTAGACGACACAAACATGTTCCGTAATATCACGTCAGAGGAGGAACATCACAAAATCCAAACCGACCTTGATATGCTTGTCAAGTCGTAAGAGCTGGACTTTAATGAAGGGAAGTGCAAAGTCCTGCACCTAGGATCCAGAAACCCAAGATATGACTACCATATAAAGGGAGTCAGCCTAGCTGTAGTCACTGAGGAAAGGGATCTCTGTGTGAAGATAGACGAAGAGCTCATAAACATATAAAGTCTCATAAACATGTAGCAGCTGATATTAATAAATCTTCAACGATTCTCGGCCTCATAAGAGCTACATTTATATGCCTCGATGAAGTAACTCTCCCCAGGCTATTCACTACACTGGTCAAGCCCCACCTTGAGTATGGGAACGTCATATGGTCACCACATTTCAAGATGGATAGTGTAGAGATGGGAAAGGTTCAGACATTAGCGACAAACCTAATTATACAGAATCTCCGACATTTACCATACGAGGATCGCCTAAGGATCTTGAAGCTCCCATCCCTCACCTACAGACACAGAAGAGGTGACAGGATATAGATATGTAAGATCATATCCGGGATTGGTCGTGTCGACCCAGAGCTATTTTTCAACAGATCAGGATCTTCAGAGACATAGTCAGAAGCTGGCGAAGCAGCACTTCAGACTCGAGCTGAGAAGCAAATATTTCGGCCAAAGGATTGACGATGACTGGAACTCACTACCAGAAGAAGCAGTTGTCAGCAGCAGCCTGAATAGATTTAAATCAAGTCTTGACCGATTTGGTCGTAGAGAGCAATGCAGGATACTTTGATTTAGATTATATATATATATATATATATATATATATATATATATATATATATATATATATATATATATTTATACAAGAAACATTACACACACACACACACACACATTAGTACGCACACAGTACTCGGAAATTTATCACAAGCGTACAGGCTCCCGATGCTCAGCTACGTAACAATTTCTAATTTAAAGCTCATTAATTAGCTGAAATAGAAGGCAGGACTTTCGTATTTCAGTCCTTTTAATTTATTTATTATTTAGATTTAAAAGGTTATATAAATATATTGAATAAGCAGTTCAAATCCCCCCATACAGAAAGCTAAAAAAATCACTATTAAATACTATAAAATTAGGAAGTCATTATTCACCCAGCTGCCGCTTCCCCAGTGAAAATTTTGTCTCCTGGCCACCCGGCAAAGATTCGGTACCCCAGTGAAGATATTGGTACTTGCGCACCCGGCCAAGAGCGATTTTGGGGCCTATCTTGCCAAATTTGAGGTGCCTAGTTGCACTAAGTTCACCAACGATGACTGTCCAATCATCGCAGTTACTAA
This sequence comes from Paralvinella palmiformis, assembly GCA_025642065.1. NCBI lineage: Eukaryota > Metazoa > Annelida > Polychaeta > Terebellida > Alvinellidae > Paralvinella > Paralvinella palmiformis. Next base: position 1,060,518 of record JAODUP010000013.1, on the reverse strand, counting down.
TAAAGGTTTAGGCACAGGACAGACGCCATTCAGAGAAAAACTAATGCGTCCTCATTTTGCGATGACCCGTCTGGACTTGCCGAACATCGAGTGAAGATTTATGTCGTTGCGCACCCGGCAATGCCGGCTGCCGTGTAAGCAGTCGCCAATACCTTCCTTCGGGATCCGACTGTCGGATAAATAAGACCGTTTCCTACCGTTCGAGACCCGACTGCTGTGTAAATAATACCGGCTATAAAATTATTATCAAACAAAGGCGGAAGTAAGTCAGGACGAGGGTTCTCAAGGTATCTCGACCCGTATCGTAAATGGTAGGGTGATACAATTAATGTTCAAACCTCGGTCAGGTTATGTTGGAAGACTGATTCATCTATTTCGCCTCACTGCCATCGCAAATTGTTGTATGGCCGATTTTTTAGTATACTATATCTATGCGCACAACATGCAGTGGATGTAAAACAATAATGTTTTAGATTTTCAGGGGGAAAACAAGTGGAAATCAAATAAAAGACAAAACAATTCGACGATGTATATATCTATAGTTCACTTGCCGTTTTGCTCTGTGACGTTTTAACGTGTTTTTTTTTAATGCACAGTAAATTAATAAGGAAAGAACATCAAAACATATTTTAATTCAATACGGTTGATTTATTCCATGTTAAACAGTGAAGTAAATAATATTCATAAAGAAAAGGTGTTTAAAATAGAGTATTAAAATCCTGTATATAATAATTCTGCTGAACAAACGCCATATCATTTTATAACCAGCCAATGTCCTGATTATAAAATAATCTAATAAACAACATTCGCGCTTAGAAAGCGGTCAGAGCCTGATTAAATTTGACCTATTTTCCTGCGTGATTATTGGACAAATGTTCTCTTATATTTATATAGACCGGAAGTGACCTGGGAAACAAGCCCTTGCAAATGGCGTTTGATGTGTCGGCTGTTTTTTAATGGATTTAATATTGTTAAATTTTTTTTTATTCAGTGTAACACGTGAGCGAGCGAAAATTTGCAGAATAGAAAATCGGTTACGGGGCGTGATACGGGGTGAGTATCGCCTCGTGAAATCGAGATTATGCCAAATAGTATATCATAGCAATCGTTGTCTACGTTCTCTCGCTTGACAACTCTTATAAAAGCCCCATTATCGCCCAGCTGCAATTAGTTTATTAAGATTTTGTGATTCATTAGTTTAGATTAAAAGCCGTACAAATTAGACGGTTTGGAGCTGTGCTTTATGCTGTGATCAACTTTAGCTGACAGAGAACGATGTCGCACTTCGGAACTATTCATTCCTTGGACGACACTGGCTTGCCTGGTTTATACGTGACGCACACTAATCCAGTTACTTTTGAATTTGATAATTTTGGTGTGACTCACCAACGCGTCAGTGCAGAGACATTAGCAGCCACTGCACACCTCGTATCTAGTCCACCGGACGTTTCCGAACAATTGCAAAATCTGGACCAAAATGCGCATTTGGACAGTCGAGGAGAAACTGCAATTCCAACGGAAAATGATATTCCAGAATCAGACATTTACACACAAACGGGAGGAACTGTTGAGCAGCTGGAACAAGTTGCCATCAGTGAACAGACACAAGGTGCTGTCCCAGAAACAAACGAAGGACCTGTGATAGACATTGCTATTAATAATGTAGTGTGTTCATATTCTACAAGATGCCATTTGGATTTAAAGAGAATCGCAATGACTGGAATGAATGTCATCCATAAAAAAGAAAGTGGGGTAAGAACACTAAATTGGAGCAGTTAATTAATATGCAGTAGTTTCATTAACTTAATCTGGTGTAATACGCCAAAGAAATTAATACATGAATTTCTGTAATTTAATTCATCCTTAGAGGGAACTTATAATGATATGTGACCCAGTCTTTGTGAATATTACAAGTACTTACATCAAGGTGGACCTAGCAGTAATATGTGTTCTAATATATTTATCATATTGATTAAATGCTATATTCTCTTACAACCAGATGGTTTCTATGAAGTTACGAAGGCCATACACAACTGCTAGTATTTGGTCCTCAGGCAAAATTACCTGTACTGGGGCAACAAGGTAAGCATGACAAACTGGGAGACCACCTTGATATCTGTTTATATTTGTAGGTATTAAACTATAAATAGTAACATAGTTTTTGCTAAATGGATAGTTTTTTATTGGTTGAAAAGATTTAGTACGTTCCATGGTATAACTGCAAGAATATCAATTTTATTATTATTAAAGGTGGCAGAAATCCATTTGATCAATTTAAAAACTGTTAATTCCTTCCGCTTAATTTTGTTTAAATATACATATACTAAGCCATGGATTGGAATAATCACAGGAGGAATATTTCCATCGGAGGATAAATACTTAGTCATTTTCTCTCAAAGCTGTTTATACTGCTAGTCGATAATTCCATGTGTGGGTCTCTAGCATCTCAGTGGCTTGAATGAACTTGCATTAGCTTCGGACGTCATTTAGTGTAGCATGTCCACAAAAGTGGGGCTGTAAAACATCACCAGCAAGAATACACTTGTACGCATGAGATACTTTTGTATTAAAAAAACTTGAAAACCATAGGCAATAAAATTATAATATTCTAAAAGATCAGCCCTTTTAATTTTATAAGAAAGGTGAGATCTATTCAGAAATGGCCGCATATTATTTATTATCATTTATAATACTTAATTCAGAATAATTTTACCATTGACTGAGAAAGAGGCCACAGAATACCAGTATGCTAAAGTGATCGTGAATTCTACTGTACTGTTATCACAGTGAGAAAACATAAACTTCATTCAAGTGCATATACCATACAATTATCAATTGGATCCAGGGAAAAATCATGTTGGTGTCAAAATATTAAGATCAGTATACAGGGTTAGAAATTGACCACTAGCCAGTCACCAGGAATATCTCACCCCTTAATTTAATTCGATTGTTTTCCCACTATTTATTGACACAATTTTTACCTGGACGCCATTTTGAGACGAATGCTATGGAATATTTGTTTTATTGATCCTGCATTACCTACACAGCACCACCGGGCCTCAAGCGGGCATTTACAGAATAAATTAGTAACTCACTAAAATGCTATTATCGACTTGACCTCGACATTTGCAGCAACTTTAAATTTTTTTATGGAAATTATATAAAATAAAACCTCAGTATTTTTATAGTTAAAAGAAAGTGGTAGAATAAACTTTGAAATGCTCCCACATGGCTTCTTTGGGGGCTAAATTTCAAAAACATTCTGGGGAGTAATGGTATATCTGATATCATAGATATAAGGAGATAATCCAAATTACTGGAGGGCTGCCATAGTTGCTCAGCAGTCAAGTGTACATGTTAAAATCTCAACCATTTTGTATACCACTGAATGATTTTCACCTTTTTTGTGGAATTAACCATGGCACAACAAAATGCTGCACTGTGTTGCTGTCAATTGTGTATCACAGTCTGGGCATGAAACATGAGAACCAGTGACATACTATGTCTTTAAGAGCAATACATGCTACTCCATAAAATAGGCATGTGGTGCATTCAACGTATTTGTAGGATGGTTAGTCATAGACCTCTGCCATCTGGGTTCAAATCCCAGTTTGTCTATGTCTGTGAAGGGTGTTTCATTTTTTACTTCGCCTTATTACATTTGATCGTTGCTCTGTCCATTTAGCCTACATTACAGTGATCTGTTTCACATGCCCTCTTCCCAACTGTTATATCTGCTCATTGGAGGCTGATGGATGGGGGGTATTTTCTGGCCATCATCTGTATGCTTTGTTTCTGTATCTAGCACAATGAATGCATTTAATTATGTGAAACCAGATGAAATCAAAATTGATGTTGTTCAAACTGGTATCAGTTAATCAATCAGTCCACTGAATGGTTATTGCATTGACTAAATCAGTAAATGCTGTGAATTCAGACAGACAGAGTGTAAATGTTCATGTGGCATTTGTTATTGTTAGGATACAAGTCCTATAACTTTTTCACAATACCAAGAAGACTTTCCTTTCATTTTTTTTCCAGTTATTCTTACTAATAATAATAATGTATATTTAATAAAGCGCCCTTACTAGCAGGAGCCATTCAAAGGCGCTGTACAAATAATATGTAATTTAATAATACCCCAAATAATGTCTGTAAAAACCCTGTAATGATTTAAAAGATAATAATTATTTATCTGTGAAAGCGACCTTAAATAGTTATTCTTACTCCAGTCCACTCATAGTATCAAAGACCACACACACATATCCATTATATATCTCTCATAGTAATAGTATGTGTTAACTTAGGGTATTTAAAATCGTTCTTTGGAAGGTTTAATCCTTCTATGAAATATACGCCTTATCTATTAAAACTTTAGATAAGGCTAATTCCAGCTATTTTATATTTTAAACAGTATGTGGATATTTTAATTGTACATGGAACTGGAAGGCATCCAAATTAATATTCAATTCTGCATTTTCATTTCTCAATTCCACCATGATAAAGCTTGACAGAGTTGTATACTGTCATAATCAGTGTCTTTGTGTGTGTGTTTTGGAATAGTGATACATAAATCTAAACATGTAGGCTGACATTTTATTGTATTTTCATGTAGATGACACAATGCAATCATTTTAATTCAGCCAGAATGAATTGTGGCAGTGTGGCTAATGCTGATGTCACTGTGTTGTTACACTAAATCCCTTTCACTTATATTCAAAGGCAACAACTATTATGGTAATTGAGTGGGTATTTTTCTTAATGGGATTAAGAAGACATATAATGACTGTGACTTCAGCTACAAGTACCCCAGTAATCAAATTATTTTATGTTGTTATTTATGTCTAGTGGATGTCAGTGATTGGGTTTTATCAGTTGACACGTGAACAGATGAAATCTTCCACGTGGTAATGTAGTTATTCCATTATGTAGTTAAACTCCAATTAAATGTTCATTTGTTTGCCTTACCTTACGTCAACTACCCAACACACCATGTAATTCATGATTGCTAGTAATGTTTTGAGTTATGACTTACTGTCAAACCAGCTCTTAATGCCACATGTGGGGACTTGCTGAAACTGGCGTTTATGGACAGGTGGAGCTTCCAGACATGTGGAACTCTAGACACTTAATTAAAGATGGAATTTCCAGTGACTGAACAACATAGTTTGTTTGTTTGTTTTGTTGTTCGGGGAGAATCCCCAGGCTGTCGCTTATTCGGCACAGCCTCTATGTTCGATTGGTTGAGAAACCTCCTCTCACAGAGGAGCAGTATGGAAAGATGGAGCCGAAATACCCTGAGGGTGCTCCCTGCCAGAGTGTTTTATGTCCTATGGGGTTTTTAACGTCCCCCTTTATTTCAAATAATTCAGTGGAGATGGCAGCGCCATTTAACGTGGTCATCCACCCACGATGTTGTGAGCTGAGAAATTAATTTCTAGAAAAGTTTCGACCTCTTGTGGGGTTTGAACCTGTGACTGTTGACACCAAGTGCTTGGCACTTAACCGCTTACACATACTTTATACACATTTGCATTTAGATCTAATTTATATATGTATATATATATATATATATATATATCCATGTCAGGCCATTGATTTTATCATTGCCTCTCCAACAGGGCAAGAACTGGGTTTTTCTATCATACATCTCCAGAGCCTTCACATTTTGTTCTAAAGTTAAGATTTTCCAAGATCTATGAAACATCTTGGAATCCATACAGGCGATTGTCAATTTTTTAAATCACAATGTATAGTATGTCAGGAATAGAGCACACATTGGAATATAAAAAGTATGATGTGATCAATTAAGAATTATTTTGACAATTTATATCCAAAATATTTGTAGCGATTTCAATTACAATTGTAATATATCGCCTTTATCAGTTTTCTATGGTGTCAGTCAGCAAAGTGGGAGCCATTCTCTGACATGGAGCTAATTACATAATTCCCTTAGCCAAGACACCGTCAGCATAAAATGTCAGACTGAGGAAGAGGTATCATTGGTCAATATGTTGGTGATGTTTGGCCAATGACAATCAGTGCTCAATCATGCTAATAAATCTTTAATCGAAGTATCACAACTGGCAGTTGCTTGACAGGTAATATTGTTGGCCGGGACCCTGACACTATGGTGTTTGGCTGCAGGTGGCAGCTCTAGACAGGTCAGTTTGAATGGGACTTGCACCAGGATGCCATATGGGTTTTTTTCTGCCACCAGTGTTCCATGAATTTAGTGTACTTTCAGAATGGTGTTGGAAACCTCCAGGTCAGAATTTGAATCAAGTTACCCATGTTTGTGGGATAGAGATAATCATGGAAAAGTTGCTGTGAAAAAAAAAAGTTTTTAGTTTATTTGGCTGATGGTTCATTTGTGTGATCTAATTTTGTGGGTTATAACAAAGTATAGCACTTAAGACTGAAGCAAAGAGCAAAACACCATGTTTAAAGCCACTAGAGAGGGGCAAGACTTATGTCAGCTGACTTATGTAATACATAACTTAGCTACTACGTAATATAAATAATGCGTAACGATAGGAAAATTCAGTTTAGTGTATTTAATTATAATTATTCTGTATTGTATATTGCTTTTAAGACTTTGTAAAACAAACCAAACCGTATTTTTCTGTTTCAGCGAAGAAGAAGCCAAGAAAGCTGCTCGGCGTTTTTCACGAGTGATCCAGAAATTAGGCTTTAAAACAAAAGTGGCCAACTTTAGGATTGTAAATGTTCTCGGGACTTGTTCTCTACCATTTGCCATCAAAATTACATCATTCTCCAAAGATTATCCAAGAGAAGCAAGGTGTGTTATAACTCTGGTAATTCATAGTGTGTGCATGCTCACCATCTAGTTAATTCCATATGTAGGCCTATAGTATTTGTAATATGGTATGTGGCTGAATTGAACTTGTATGAAGATTTGTGCACTACAAACCATATGATTACTTTGTGGCCATAAACTTTTAAGATATAGTTACTTTGAAAAATGTTTAGAAACCTTACCTGTGAGTGAGGTTCAGCTGATTAATCTTTTTAAAACATCTCTCATTTTGTCTGGCCATTTTATTTCTGTGGGGTGTAGCACTTCATCCATATGTGTTAATTTGTTATCAAGGTTAAGTAAGACACTCATTGCAAAATTGGAGTTCAGAATGCTGCTGTGCTTCCCTGCAACAGTATGGGCATTCTGAATGTGCAGTTGTTGGATCACTGCAAACTTCCAGATTATGTGTTAGAATGCAGCTCATGGGCAGATATCTCTTAGCCATATGTCCCAGGTGTGACCAGTGCTGGGTCTAAACAGCTCAACTCCCTGCTTGCACTGCAATATCATAACGTTTTAGTTGGTGGATGATAGCATTAACTGAAATAACCATAAATGTTCAATTCGATGATCAATTAAATAATAAACCCATTCGGATGAAATATTCCTTCCCAAACAATTTTGGGAACCCCTCTTTTCCTTAAAAAAATCTTCCTTTCCAAATCAGGTTGTAAAAAAAAATTTTCTAGTCCAAAAATATTTTTTTTTTTGAAAGACTTCCCTAAGTTTAAAAGGGGCTTTCTGGTTGTGGTTTTGTTTTTTTTCTGTTACTTGGTTTTTACTTCAAAATTATGGAAATAAATTTAATAATAAAAGTGTTTTTTTTTTTTTGTTTTTAAATTTCTGTGGTTTTTTTTCGACCAAATTTTTTGGCAAATTTCTTTGTCCTGATTCAAGTTCAAGCAGTTTATTTAACTTAAATTGTGATGGTGATATTTTCAGTAGTTTACAAGTACTTTCAGTGTGTAGAATATTAAGTGTCATTTACTATTTTCTGGGTTTTATCTATGGCTACAGGAGGGGTCTTCATATCCAGGCTGAAAGATGTTTTATCCATCATTCTGCTTCACAGCTTTTAGCTATAGCTTGGTCCATATGACCTACCATTCGCTATAAAATAACATTACTTATCAACTATTTTAATTTTTGTGAACTTGGAATTTATTATGAGTTCTAGAATAAAGTTTATCTTATACTTAGATTATATTCAAGTTGTAATCATGTCTGTTATCTGTCTTCCTTCTAAATGATATTGATCTGGTATATTTGTCTGTTAGTTACGAGCCAGAGTTACATCCTGGAGTGACGTATAAACTGAAACAGCCCAAAGCTACATTAAAGATCTTCTCTACAGGCAGTATCACAGTGACAGGTATGTAGGACTGATAACCAGGTGTTATCACCACAGGTTTGTAGACTGATAACCAGGTGTTATCACCACAGGTTTGTAGACTGATAACCAGCTGTTATCACCACAAGTATGTAAGTCCGAATGCCAGGAGTTATATCACCGCAGGTTTGTCGTCTGATAACAAGGTGCTATCACTGCACAGGTATTTAGGACCAAATACCAGGTGTTCTCTCTGCATGTATGTAGGACTGATAAGCAGGTGATATCACTGCAGGTATGTAGGACTGAATACCAGGTGTTATCATCACAGGTATGTAGGACCAATAACTAGGTGTTATCACCACAGGTATGTAGGATCTTTAATAAGGTGTTATCACTGCGGATATGTAGGACCTATAACCATGTGCTATTACCACAGGTATGTAGGACCTATAACCAGGTGTTATCACCACAGGTATATAGGACTGATAACCGGATGTTATTATCACAGGTATATAGAACTGTAGAAAAGGAATGTAGGCATGTAGAAAAGTTAATTTTGTGGTGTTATCCTGGGATAATACCTAACATTACTTGTGGTATTAAATTTAATTATCTATATCAGTATAATCTGAATGAGTGGAAGGTTAAAGTGTAATAAATATGTGAATATGGAATTTATACAAAACTATTAAATACTTGCTATGTATAATATATAGAACTATATTTCAATTCATTCATGATTTCTTACATCAAATTCACCACCAAGCAGTCACATTAAATGTTTTCTTATTGTCAGTTGGTGTTTATTAACTTTGACAGGATTGTGTCTCCTTATGCTTTGGGGGAATTATGTTCATATGCAATTTAAGATTACAAGGGATATATACTCATTGATATTTGAAAACTATGAACAAATATTATTTTATTTAATTCTTGAACAGTAATCACTTTGTACATCACTGATGTGGCATGTAAAATGGCTGACATGTTTTACAGTGATATGCTTGAGGGAAAAAATAAATACAAACCATGTACTGCAAGATATCATAAGAAGGTGACATTTAAGTGAGAAGATTAATATAAAATGTCAAATGTTTTTTTTCTGAATGCATGATTCATGTAAATATAGCTGTATATATTACATACAACCAGATCTTTTAAAATTGGGAAGTGCATACATATTGTACATTTCCTTATACTAAAACAGATATGCATATGAAGGAGTATTTTCAGTAAGTTCTTGGATAAGTTTGGTATCAGTGTGGCAGAGCTGTGCTGAATTTGTACATTATTTGAAGTGAATTTTGGCTAATTCTTTATTTTCTGATTTAGTAAGAAATTGGAAGGAATTTGATTTGATTCTGAAGTACACAAGTGTTTTATGCTATGTTAATTTTTACTGTCTACTGTTACACAAATCTCATGTTTCAGTAGACTTTTTACACCACTATGCCATCAGTCTAATGGCAAAGTGGTTAAAGGACTGTGATGCAAACCTCCAAAATGTGGTTTCAAATACAGCTCCTACCTGTGTTTGCAGAATTTGTTTCCCTGTAGAGTTGTTCCTCGTCTATATGTTCCTATGTGACCAACACTGAAGCTACATAACTCAACACCCTTTTTAAAAGTTAATCAGCACCCTCTTAGAACCTTTCATAACTATAATGTCTGATTCTGAATAGATATACATGCAGCTGTGGTATGAGTGGTCTTGCAATCAAAACATGCCATAGATGGGTTCTCCTGAAAATACATTTCCCACATCATAAAGAAATTGCTCAAACTACTGTAGAACAACCATCTGGTTAATTAATTAGTTAGCAAAATAATGGCCATGTTACTTATTGTGCATGTGTTCTGAAAATTAGCTGTTGTGTTTCTCTATGAATGCTGATTAAAGATTTGACAGTGTGGATTTGTTCACTGAACTTTTCAACTGTCATTGTTCAATTTCAGCTCCAAGAGTGGCCAATGTGCAAGCTGCAATAGAACACATATTTCCAATCGTGTTTAACTACAGGATGGACAAAGGTGAGGTGGACAGCAGCAAGTTTGGTGATGCCCAGATGGCAACGATGCCCGCATGTCGTAAGAAAAGAGAACACAGCGAAAGGCAGAAACATCTAATCAGAAAACGCCAACGATTTGACGAGTCAGATGAGGAAGACTGGACAGATACAAGTGATGAAGATGACGTAGATAGCGATGTCGATAGTGACTACTGAATTGGAATGAAGGACATCACCAGATGTAGTGTTGCTCGTCGCACTTTTGGCAAAATATGCTTTTTGTCATGCTAACTTAATTGGGACATTTCAGCCACACAAGTATTAAGCTGGGAGTATTTGCTTCCCATGATGTGATTTACTGGCAAATTCACGAGTATTTCATTCCCACTGTGAGTGGATCTGCCAGTAATACGAGTGGAACATTCATTTTGCTGCTACTGATAGGGGTATTTATATCAGATTGTACGAACTCTGTGTTGAGTGGGACGGCATGCGGGACCCGTAATTGGAGCATATACCGGAGATGTTTGAATTAGTTTTTGTTGCTCAGATTTCCCATAAGAAGTTAGCCTGTTTCTCTTACATCTGTAAGTTGTTAAGTGCTGGTTCTAGCTTGACACTTTTTTAAAGTATGTGTGCCCAAATCACGACCAACATTAAACCATACTGAAGTAGTTCTTATTAGATACTGTATTTATTAGAATATTAAAGTGGTTTCTCACCTGCAATCTGAGACATTCACTTCTGTTGTTCATGTTGTTGACTGTGGAATGTTGCCATTTCAGTGCCGAGCTCTGCGGACGTTTACAGCATGAACTGTGTGGTTTATTCTCATGCAACTTTGCTATTTACTTTTTATAGACGTTGATATTTTTTTATCTTTGTACAAGTGTCATGATTAATCACCTTTAGCCGTGAGGCTGTGTCATACTGCTGTTTAAATAAATATACAGTATTGTTGCATGATAGGTTTTGACTAATTATCAAAAGTTCAATATATGCTGTATGACATCCAACATGATAAACAGTCATATTGATAAGATTCCTATAGTATAGGACAGTATAATTCAGAAGAATGTAATACGTCTCTGAATTATGTCGTCCCATTTCGTCAGAGCTCAGGTTTTCCTGGTCTTTGCTATCAGAAGTCTGGTCACCAATGTGTAAACCTGCTGTTTAGTATTTAGACCATAGAAATCTATTGTGATCTTTGGACTGTTAAAAGCTTGTCACCATTGAATATATTTGGTGAGGCTTTCCTTCTGGGAAAGGTTATTCATTCTTCTGGCTACAGACGTAATTGTCCAGTTGTAAATAGATGCCATGCTTCTTTATTAAATTCAGTAACAACACATTTATTAGAAGTGATTAAATATTAGTGTTAAGTAATCATTGAAATCTATTTCAGGTTTCTTTTAAGAGTTTGGTTAAATTCTTGTTGTTGTTTGTAGCATTGCTTCTATGTGTGTTAACATTGTCGGTGAGGAAAATACTAAATTTAACTAACAATTTCAGATCTTTGGTGAAAGATGTTATGTCTGATGACTAGTTGATTGCACGGTGGAGTGTTCCCCAAGATCCATTTGTCATTGTTGTATGGATAAATTGCTTGTGAGGAATGGTTGTAAAATGTTGGGAGTTCTGTGCACTATCATTTCTTCTCATTTCAATTGGGTAGCTTAAGTGGAAAAGTGAACATAACACCAAGTGGAATGTGCTCTCAAATAAATTTGTTTGTAAAAAAACAGCAGGCTTGTAGTCATGTTTAGGGTATTTTAGTTCTTGATGCCAGATCAGATTTATTAAATGTGGTCTTCCTAAACTATAGTACAAAAAATGGATGCAAAAGTCTACTTGGCACCAATGATTTTTGTATTACAATTGATTTGAAAAGTTTTAAAAATCAGAATTCCAAATCACCTTCTGACATCTGTTCATTACTGTTATAATAACAAAACTCTTCGTGTTGGCATTCTTTTTAGAAAATAGTTTTTATTTATGAGGAAGTGGTTACTGAAATTTGTGCTTAAGTAGAAATCCTTTAAAACTGCATTGTACCTAGTAATATGTACTTAATCAGAAATTTGATTAATCACTATTATTTACTTGTGAAAGCAACATTGAACAGGTTTGTCGGAAGAAAAGATTTAAACTCAAAGTAGAGGTGGCTGCTCTTAACATGCAGTTGACACATGACTCCATTTGACACAGAGCTACCTGCAATAATATATAACTGGATAACCTGACCTTTGTAGATGACTCTATTGTCATTGATAAATTATAAATTTTTGATAAAATATAGTTTTTTTTGAGAATTGGGACAACATGATTTTCAAGTATTTGTCACGAGGGAAGCTGCATGATTCTGAATTCATTGAAGTCTTCCAATGTTATGGTCGGACTGCCAGGAGATAAAAAAAGTCATGGTAGTAGGCAGTTGTGCATATCAATGTGACTGTACATTCATATATCAATATATTTGTCAAAAATATCCCAAGATTACTTACTGACCTAAGAGGGTTGGTTGATTATTCATTAGTGTATACTGGTGGTATACTGGTATAGGTATTTTGTATAATGTAGTAAAGCCAAATAAATTATTCATTCTTATTTACAAATGAATGGAGCCCGACAAAGTTGGTCAAACCTGTATTCACCAAGCTACGAGTAAAATTAATCAAATATGATGAGGGAAAAATCATGCCTTTGACATTGGTAGAGGACACATACTTAATGTTGCTCATTTGCTCATCGGCCTTTTTTGTGCAGTGAGATCAAAATTATGCACGAATGTTCATTCAAAATCCCTATGAGAACCTATATTGAAGTAGATTTTTGTAAGCAGTGTGTGTGAATTCAAAGAAGACCAACCCTTGGGGGGGGGAATGAACACTCCCATCGGGTTTTAACAACTTCTAAAATTCACTAACCAGAGGAACTAGTTAAATAAATTTAGATTTTTTCTATCAGATTCCAGTAGTTGCTGATCCTTTTAAGAGAAAAGCCTACCAAGTATACCAATAACGTCTGTTAAATTTATTTCCACAATTATTATATTAGACAAGGGTGCAAGTTTTGCGTCAAACTGGTTTGAAAAAAATACTCGTGAAAAAATTTGCTTTTATTATTATCACTCTAGTAGCCTCTAATGGTCCTAAAAATCCACAAAATTCAATATTTTTAGCAGTATATTTAGATGTATGTGCCTCACTTAGCTCTGCAACTTTCTTTCCTAATTTTTTTCAAATGCCACTCTCATGCCTGATTAGAAAATTTTTAGGAATCGAGTCCAAAACTGAAGATTATATGCAGCCAGAAAATCTTTCATTATATAATGTGTTCACAAAAATGTGAGAAGTCTGGTTAAAAATGGACAAAGGCACCAGTATAGCTGGAGTGAGGTTCGTGATAGATGTTAGGATCCATTCAATATGATGTACATCTAACATGAAACCATTAATAATTCCAGTAAGGGCTTTTTTTAGGTCAGTTGATTTACAAATCATGTATGATCCATGTATCACTAGTTAGTACAAGGAAATGTGTTCAGGATAATGAAGTAGTTTTAAAATGAGTAAAGATTAATATAACAGCAAGGCATTCGTACATCCAGTAAATTAATCTCTGAATCCCTTATTATATGGTGGCTTAGGTATCACAGATTAGACATGGGGGTCAATTCCATTTTTTAATGACTATTTACCACAAGTAGGTACTCCGAGTACCTACATGGAATACCTACTCCATGTAGTTTACATACCAAGTAGGATTGTCATAGAAGAAATATTTCTGAATTAAAAAATAGTTTTTGTAGGAAATTCTAATTCCATTTTTTTTAAATAATCAATTCCAGTTGTTGAATCTTCTAAATAAAAATTATGGGTGGTTTTAAAAATGTGAGATAACAAATAAAAACTTACAGCCATGTATTTACAAGATAGACATATGCACTTTGTCCAAAAGAACTACGTCACTTTATAATCACAATGAAAAATATTTTATTGATGTGAAACAGATTATTTAATGAGGCAAAAATATTTCTACAGAATAATACATCGTTATTAAAAATATTACACAAATAACATTATAGAAGTGAATCTGTTTTAAATAGAACAAGACAAACCTTGTGTTTATAAACCACACAAAACCAAAATATGAGAAACAGTAAATGTCTTTCAGTGGGATACAAACAATGAGGATGTTTACTCAGACTACTGTGATGCAAATATATCACATTCAGATAATAGAGCCATTGCTAAGGTTTTATTACAAATGATAACGTGCAAGAACACAAAATATTTATATATTAAGTTACATTTTGGCGAGTTAAATTATATACATCTCATCTCTGTAATAATTGTAATGTATAGATCTACACAAGATGTGGAAACGATTATTATAGCAAATCCAACTAACGATTCTCTAATAATGCACAGCTAGATCTTTACAGTAAATATCCATTCAAAGTTGATGAATACATAATCATGAACAATATCTTATAAGGTGATATTGTGTTATCTATGGCCCTGGGAATAATAGAAGACTAGACTAGACGTCTCAATTTTTCATTATTTAACGACCAAGAACAGTCATCTGCTGAATTTGTCCCTGAATATCAGGACATTCACGACGACTAAATCAGTAAAGGCAGCTACGAATCCGAATACACTGTTCCTGCAGTTTTTTTTTCTTCTGTTACATAATAAACGTTCATTTTTAGTTTGTGTTGCAAGTTGATTGGTTGTGTCTTAACTTGTTAGCAATCCCGGAATGACACAAACCACATAACATATTCAGTCTTCTGGTCTCTCAGGGGGAGCACCACAAGGCTGTAACATCTTCTCCATCAGATTAAATCTCACTCTGGCTTTAGCTTCGTTTTCAGCCACACCGAAGAAGTTGATCATATCAAAATGGCCGATATAAGAGGCGAAACTATCCCGGTGTTGGTTAGTTAGCCATTCCCATTTGTTCGTGTCGGCGTGTCCCGTTCCGATATACTTCGACTGTAAATGTTCTAGTTGACTGTGAATATTATAACGATCACCCATCTTCACCGGTGTAGGACGTTTTCAAAACTAAAACACGAAAATAACAATAGTCGCCGGCACGGAGAGAACCGGAAGTTGAATACCACCCTCATCAATTGGTAATGCCGAAACGTGACAACGAAAAAAAGCCACATTATTAACACAATGCACTTAATTTTGCCATTTTATACAAGCCTAAATTATTACAGCGTTCAAGATGCGAATATCAGAAGCACAAGAATTATATTGAAGACTTTGAGAATAAAGAGAACAAAATGTATTCAAACATCTAAATATCTAATACATTTAACTAACAAATTAATAAAATGGTTGTAAAACAATTATGAGTTTTTTTTAAATTAGAGCTATGATAATAGTCTAGCTAGCTACAGTTTAATTAATTACATCAGCACGATTTGTAAACTTATATATACAAATTATAATATTGAGAAAGCTGAATATGAAAATATATGGACGATCCTAAATGAGACAATGCAGAAAGAACATGCAATATATAGTAATTTGATGTTTGTATATATTTATTTATTCAACATTATGCATACAGATATATAACTCATAAACAATTAAGTACGATTTATACTGAAAGGAGACTGTTAGAAGTAAAATTACTGATTACTTAATTTATGAGATTCACTTCATAAATAATAAATAATTAAGTAACACACAACACACACAGAGAGGGGGGGGGAGTACCACCATGGTCTAACTTGTATAACAATTTGACACAGACTTCTAACACCTGGGTTTGAACCAAGGCCAAATTATGAATGAATTATAACAGGGTTTCAGTATCCATTATCTCATTAACATCGCTCTTCTCCTTATATATATATATATATATATATATATATATATATATATATATATAATGCATGTTTATATAGCGTCAGAACCAGGTATAACCCTGTTCTGGGGCGCTGTACAGTTATTATCCCTGACTCAGACCTGTTTCCACACAGCACACATCTCGACTCCCAAGGGAACATACACCGCATGCTGCCATTAAAGGCGCAAAACGTTGCGCAAACACATAGCCATCACGTCCTGTCGGGTTCTCATTTTTTTTATGAATGAGTGAACCAGTCGCCACATGACAGCATTGCAGCTCCAGGAGACTCGAACCCACAACCCTTCGGCTACGAGTCATGCGCTCTAATTAATTGCCAAATCATATGGCTCGACTTTAATATACTCTGTCTGAACACACACACGTACAGAGAGAGAGAGAGGGGGGGGTAAATATTACTGGTTTACATACATATTCACCAAGATACAAACAATATACGTTAAGCTGTCATTATGTTAACATAATATGTCAACAATATACCCACAATATGGTGTCAACATTTAAAAACATAGCTATTATATATGCACCCACCTAGTAACATATATGTGCTCAAACACAGCAACACACCCATATGCATGGCTTCCACTTAGCAACATATATTCAGCCACACACACACACACACACACACTCATATAATGTCTACCCTACATGAACACACATACGCCATGTGGTACGTGACCATAGTATCAGTCAAGAACAATAATTACACATACAGCCCAGTCTGCTACAGTGTTGCCAATATTAACACGCGGAAATAAGACTATGGAAGTGTCTGTGTGTGTCCGTGTGTGTGTGTGTGTGTGTGTTATGGACATGTATAGTTAATGGTCCCTACAAATCAATATTACAAGCCTCCATAAGTGGTCATCTCATAGAAAGGCCATCATGTCTAGTTACTTCAGATCTTGGACGTCTAGACTTGTAATATTTACATGTCAACATATTACCCACTATAAAGGACACCAATATACGTCGTGAAAAGGACGATATATATATATATATATATATATATATGTGTATATATATCACCACTGCAGCGGACATCACAGAGGTTAGTATTTTAGTCTTAATTCTTTTATATTCTATTTACGTCGTATGTACAAAAGAAGGACGAGGTGTTCGTGAGGAACGTCAACGTGCATCTATATTAGGTATACATCGTGATCTGGAAAGGAGGAGGAGTAATTTTGTTTATCTCACCTAAGATAATTTGTGAGAGGGGTGGATTATTGCATACAGGGAAAAGAGGATCGGCTTTATGCATGTTTCGTATCCTTCCACCATTTTAGAATGTGGCAGTATCAGCCCCTATATTCTGATAGGAGCTACGTCCCCGCATAATTATAATAAAATGGACGGTTTAGTCCGTAAGTTGGCCATATAGCCAGTGGTTGTAAAGGCCTAGCTATAAAAAAACTGTTCACCTATCAGTCGGCTATGTGACAAGAACCCCCTTTAGCTTTCTTCGAACAAATGACGTGATTACGGCGACTCGGGCGTTCGTGAACGAGACGAACCTTTCTCTAAAGGTTGGTTCACCCGAGCCATGCCGTGTGAAGGTCGTTCGGTGTAACATCGTCGAGGCCCGGCATATACCGACTATACGGTGCTGTGTTCGGTGAAGAGCGCTGGTTGTTACAACAGATGTATCAATTAATGTGTTTAGAGGCCTAAAACAGGTACGTGTTGGTAGCTTATTGTTTCTACTCGTCGTTGGTTTTAAATGTTATGCCGATCCTCGTTGTTATAATCAGATTTATCCAGCACATACGAACGTTGATGTCTTCCTGACAACACACGTGTATTTAATGATCGCAGGCATGGGGAATCCCCCACTGACGTCATCGGGCCAGGCCCATTTGGCTTTAAGCAACACGTCGTTTTTTTAATGTTTATTTATGTAATTGGCGACTTTCGGCTAAAGATACAAATATGAATACAATCAGAGCAGCTAATAATTTCAGCACAAATTATAATGAATGTATAATATTATTAAAATTACGCACAGGATATTTGATAGTAGACCTATTACTATAAGTATTTGGTAGAAGCAGAGCACGTGGTTGGTTGCCTCCTGCTTGCATAATTATTAATAAATAAACAGTACATGGATTAAATAGAGAACAGACATGCCTATATCATGGGAAAGGGAGATACATATATTGCCTTTTTAAAACAGCCGCCAAACATGAACCATATAATTTAAAGGGATTATTCTCCCAACCCTCTCATGCACGCTTGAACCTACTCGTCTTGGCATGGGATACAATATTTCTTGTTTTTCCTCCCTGTAACTATGTGTTTTCTTGAACAAAATCCGGGCAAAGCGCCCCCATCAAAATCATGAGGTTTATTCATCATAATGTACACAAAAATGGCAAACTGCAACCACATCTTGAATTAATGGATAAATTCAGGTTTTGGTTGAAAATGAACAAATAAAATATACAATTCTAAAAAGAAACATCAGCAGCATATTCAGTAAACTGTATGCCTTTGTATAAAGGTAATAATTAAGAAAAAAAACTCCCCATGAGAAAACAGATGCGTGGAGAAGTATGAAAAATTTCCTTTGACCGATTTGTTCCATATTGGTCAAACAATAGTTCCATGAGCAATTTGCATAGAATTCAGTGGGTGCGTTGTTTTTATTGTATTAATATGTACCTTATTTATACACTGGGATGGCCTGATTAGATTGTCAAAAGTTGATGGGAACTGATTAAACAGGATCAACTTATATATGAAGTGGAGAAGATTCACTAATCAGCTGTTTTCTTAATTTGTCCTTTTCATTTCCAGCTACAAGAGAGAGCTGGATATGTTATCGTTTCAAGGAGCATTCTCACGAAGTTCAACATTGTTTAACAAATGGCTAGCTTTGTGTAGGATTTCACTATCGCCTCTATCACAACTACATAATTAATACATGTAGTATTACAAAATTAATTATTAACAACTATTAGCAAGTCATCGTAGCAGGTGTTTCTCGCCAAAGTGACAAATGGCTGTAATTAATTAATCAGTTACAGTAGATGACAAGTTATAGACAAAAAATGAAGCCATTTAACAACTTTTAAGCTGATAACATAAATTGTAATTATATAAATTTGTTATTTACAGATCACCACATTCAGCTGTGTTTTTCTTGGAATTTTTTATATTATTATTATTCCTGACTCAGACCTTCCTCAATCGAGCACACACATCTACTACCAAGGGAGCACACAACGCATGCTGATAGTGTTACTATATATGCGCAACAGGATTACAAAGCTATCACGTCCTGTCAGGTTCTCACTTCTGGCCGAGTGAACCAGTCACCACATGACAGCATTGCAGCTCTGGGAGCCTTGGTTACGAGTTCTACGCCTGAACTAACTGTACCATCACAGGTCAACAATATGACCACAGTCTCAAGGGTAAAACAAAACTAAACAATCAAACTGGAAATATGTTATTTTTTATTTGTATAAAATAATTTTCTTGTTTGTTTCTGTCATTTTCAGATTTTCCGAGATGATAACTTTGTCGGTAGACTTCCTCCCATCCAGAGCCCTCAAACAGCTGATGAGACTCCAGCTGTTGCAGCGACAGCCGACCAGAAGGGACACCGAGGTGCCGCTGGTATTTCGTGAGAGGTGTCTTCTCTCCGGCTACCGGATTCCAAACAAGTCGTGGACGGTACTATGCGGGCAGCTTCTTCCAGGTGCACAATGAAAGTGGCAACATCTGGTCACATTTCCTGGCCTTCATCATCTTTGTATACAAGGTCTATGAGCTCTGCAGTACATTTGACGTGTACACCGATCCGCTTTCTTGGCCTGTACTCGCATTCTCCATGGTCATCATCCTGTATGCCAGCTTCAGTACATTCGCACATCTCTTCCAGTCCAAGTCTCCGCTGATACACTACACCTGTTTCCAGATTGACTACATTGGGATCGGCCTGAACGCGTTTGGCACTGGATGTCTCTTCTACTACCTGACCGGATCACAGCCGTACTATGATGTTGTGGGACCGACCCTATTCATGACGCTCAATGCCCTCCTGGCTGTCGCTGATTGTATGACATGTAGCATCGCCAAACTGTGGTACATCAGGCCGTATCCTCCACAGAGGAGACTCTGGCAACTAGGTTCTGTCGGATTCCACGTCCTGTTTGGTGGCGTACCTCTTCTCTGTCACTTCAAGAGCTGTTTGCTTGACGATCCTGAATGTGACCTCTACTATATCCTACCACACCTACACACATTCTTTTGGTTCTTCCTGTCCGTGTACTTCTTCTCAAGCGCCATACCTGAGAGACTTGCTCCGGGTCGATTTGACTATGTCGGCCATGGCCATCAGCTGTTTCACACGCTCATGATTGTTACGTCGCTGCTCCAGATACGCGTGGCCATCCTCGAACTTGGCCGCCGACCACGTGATCTCATCGAGGCGGCCATGCCTGATCCAGTGGTGATATTCGGGAGCATGGCCGCCGTGTTGATCCTCGATGCGCTGTTTATCATATTGACACACTGGCTTCGGGTGGCCATGGTGGCCAGAGACGCCATACGCGAACAGGAATCCAGAATGATTAATGGACCCAAGCGAGAATAACTGATCTCGGCAGCATCTTAACTAGTACTAGAAGTATAATAGGACCAATGTCTGAAAATCTTCACCAGTTCAAGAATGAACAAGATTTTTTTGTGTGCTATATATTTGTGTGTAAACAAAAAATTTAAATCAATTTTTAAATTGTATGCTAGATTGAATTTTACTGTGTCCTGTCAGGTACCAATTTATTTTGTGTTGGGTAGCATCAAATGCCCAACAGTAGCTGTGATATATTTATTCTCTAGGAAATTTCAATCCTTTTGATACTTTATAATTTCGACCAATCTACATATCAGGCTTCAGCAATTTCAGTACGTGGTATTTTTTGCTGATATTGGTGTTCTTTTTATATTGATGTGTATGAAATAAATAGTATACGTGTTGTATAAGCTTGTGACGATTTTTCTCCATTTATTTCTTTAGATGTTCTTCATATACTTAAATATGAACATTACCTTGAACAGTGTTTAGTTTTAACTTCACAGTAACATGGTTGGCCACATCTTATTAGTATCTTGGTTCAAAACCCAGCTGGACTATATCAGAAGGATGTTTCATTTCTCTGCTTCATTACCACTGGAAGTTGTTAGACCCATGCGAACAAAGTGGCCATAAAATGTCACCATTTAACTATTAATTTTATTTTGATTATCATTGTTTGTCAGTTATTAGGAAAACGAGTGTTATCTGCTTGACTCCCATGTAAGTGAGCATTGGTTTCAGTGATGGATGTAAAGGAACATCTGGTTTCAGTGATGGATGTAAAGGAACATCTGGTTTCAGTGATGGATGTAAAGGAACATCTGGTTTCAGTGATGGATCATTTGCCTATAATTTGTATTTATAATGATGATGCTGGACAATTAAGTCAATAACTGGTGGGTGAAAGGTACAAATCGGTAACTGTGAAGAGGCTCTACAGGTAAAACTGGATCTCTACAGATAAATAAGTTAACAAATCAATCGTCCCGACAATCTGACATATGATATGGCTGATTGTTGGGACGATTGATTTGTTAACTTATTTATCTCAGTGATATGTGCATTGAGGGTTAAGATTATCTGGACTGTGTGTAATTGATTACTATTTGAGAATTGACTGTATCGGTACACTACAATCACGGAACCAAAATGCACCATTTCTAGTGACTCTAGATATGGAGTGTACATCACAGGCTAATGTTGCACTTTCACATCCACTGAATTATATAGTGCAAGACCTGTTAGGTTTGAAATCATTCCTGCCGCAGTGTCATATACAACCTGGAGATAAATGATTGGATACTTCATGCCATTCCTCAGTATTTTATGAACCAAATAGATACAAATATACAATCAGCAGGTAATTTCAATTGTAAAGAAGTGTATTTTATTTAAGCTTTTCATTGAAGATGATTTCCAACCTTCTCAAAAATGGGAACAATAAAGAAATTCCAAAACTCAATACCAGTTTTCTTTGACACTCATGAAAGTGCAAATGTTTCAAGTTAATCAAAATATGAAGACTCTCTAAAGAGCTACTACTATTAAATAGCTAATGGATTTTAGCATAGGAAAGTGTTAATCATGACTACCAGATTCCAAACCAGGTAACCAGAACATTATTTCAAAATATCTTTATTCATTTCTACAACCATACAAGAAAGAATATGTTAAGAAAAAGAAAACAGTGTAACAGTTAGTTAACTTCGATAAATAAATACTTTACCTGGCATGCCCGAGTTTGGATAGTCACATATTACGAATAACAGACACAATTTGAACATAAATCTCTGGTGAAAACGAAGACATATACTGTAACGTGATCCTAAGCAGAACTAAACACAAGATCAACAATGAACCTGTGCATTTCAAAGAAATGCTAGGCTTTCAGGGTACACTACAGGCCAATATTTGTTATACTTCATTACTTAAATATTGCAGATCACTGGTGTTCATATACACAAATATTATGTGTAAAAGTTCATCTAAGAAATGATTATATTATCAATGGGACTGGCGGAAAACCGGAAAGAATCCAGACTCTGATGCACATGATGAAACAATTTTGAATGCTCCTTGAATGTGAAGTTAATGACAAAAGCCAACGTGTGATAGTTGTTTCGCCAGACAGCGATTTCACCAAACTACAACAACCAGCTAACTCAATTACTAAATTAGATACGACAGTAGAGAGAATCACAACTGTCAAAATGTTAAATCAACAGTGAATTACAAGCTACACACACACACATACAATATGTCTACTTTCAAGCAAATCGAATAATAAAATACTACAAACAAATGCGAACTTGGTTTTGACCGTTCTCTATAAAAGACATATTTAAGTGATTTCTGTAAGATGTCAGAACCAACCAGATGTTGAAGTTGCATGCAGATTTGACAAACAACGACAGAGAACAGTAAAAACTACGACTGTCAGTTAGTCGGCACCTAATTTCCAAGCTGCTTTCTTTTATATTTAGTTTTCAATCACGCAAATATTTTGCCAATATCACTAACATAAGAATATTGATACAAGTTAAGGGGAGAAATGACCATCATTATCATTTTGTGAGTTGCAGACTTTCATGTAAACAACAAACCAGATTATATTAAGAATTACATGGATTTCGTAAGACATTTCTAATTTGATTCACAATTTCTAAAACAACATTGAACCCATTACAAAAACCAACATCTTACCAAAATATGATGTAAACTACATTTGCAAACTGACTCCAACTACAAACACATGCAAACTAAAGCTAGCACCCAGTAACTGGAGCGAGACGGGTACACCTGGACAGCAACAAGTAATCAACAAAACTGTCAAATATTTACCACGACCGTGCTGAATTCAAATACAGCTATAACTGTACTTTGTATAAAACTGCTGCCTTTTCTTTGACAGTTACAAGACAATAGTATCGTACATGTACTGGCACTGCTACAATATTGTTCATTCGTACAAATGCTCACTTGAAACGTTTAAAAATGCACATCTGTCATAACTGGCAGTGTTCAGTGGACTATATATTCTTAACATTTTCGTATTATTACGGTGCACACAAGACACAACAGTCCAGTGTTACTAGTTGGTTAAATCGTCTAAAAGGTGGACGCAGACATTACTGAACCATCATATGCCAAGTTGATGAGTAGACGAACCAAATGTGGTTTGTGTGCACAACAATCAGAAACAATACGCTGAAAGGTGTCTGACATTCATATCGTCTTACTTTACTAAAAATATATGTTAAAAATACATTTGGCAGACACAATCCTGTCCATACTTATTTCCATTATTCACCCATCCCAAAGTTAAACACATCAAGAACCAGATTTGGTCTGCAACAATTTAAGGTACGATAAAATCTTGCTTTTAAAAGATGTAAATGTGTATCAGCAACAATTACGATTAGCATCAAGAGTTGTCCTTGGCTAAGATGACAGTATGTTGACCTCCAGCTGAGACAAGCAAAACAGATCTGAAATAACCAACAAACATATATATACCAGAGAAGTTAAATAATGAGTTGAAATTGTATACCCATATTCAATTCCAGAGTTGGAATTAATGGCCAAATCCAAAATTGGAATTGCTTATTTAAAAAAAAAAATGGAATTAGAATTGATAAATTTGGAATTGAAGTTTATTGCAAAAATTAAATCCACAAATTAATTTACCATTTAATTCAGAAATATTTTTTCCATGACAATCGTACTTGGAATATAAACTACTTGGAGTAGGTATTCCAAGTAGGTACTCAGAGTAGGTATTCCAAGTAGGTACTCGGAGTAGATATTCAGAGTACCTACTCGTGGTAAAAAGTTGTAGGTAAAAAAAGAGTAGGTAAAAAAGGAACTGAAATTTATAAATTTAATGTGGAATTCATAAACATTTATATAAACAACAAATTCCTCTACAACGGAACCAAGGACAGAACACAAGAAGTCCCTGTTATATTAAGGTCCCTTACCTGTTCTCTAGTTGTTTGCCTGCTATTGGAGTTGGTTCATATAGATCATCTTCATCTGTCTGGCCAAGCTGACTACTAGTTCCCATGCCCCATGCATATGCAGCACCTATACCAACCAATACACAAAAGAGAAATGTATATACTTTCTCCACAAACGCACAAGAAAAGATACCAATAACCTAACCTTCTAAATATATAAAATACGTATATAAAGGATGTAACTTATCACGATGCAAACGTTCTGGATGTGAATTATTTGTAAATAATAAATGCTTATACCTTCAACAGTCTAATGCCACCATAAACGTAATTACGGACAAAATACATATAAATGCAAAACATTTAAATGTTGATATAACTGAACCTCCTGGACTCTAAAGGGCCATAAACATAACAAACAACAATAGTAATGGTACCTTTGTCTGTGACAGCAAAGGACACAGCTGTAGCACAGTCGACGTGCACACATTTCTCATCTTTTAGACGAGGTACCAGTGTAGGTGCAGACTTCTCCTCAAGATTCTCCTTTCCCAAGCCGAGTCTACCATATTCCTTACGTCCTAATGAATAGACGCATCCTGAAAACACCAACAACATCATCATCATTATTTTTACAAGGAGTTAAGCATACTTTAAACTATATATGTCAGGCTCCTACATATATGCAGCTCATCAAAACTGTCAAGGTTAGGTTAGGTAGATGATGACATAATTGCCTCATTAAGCTTATGAGCAACGTGTTTAGATGTATAATTGTTAATTGCAATGCAGAGTTCTGTTTCTAAAGAATGACGAGCTGAAAACACTTTGAATGTTACAGTAAGGTAGCCACGGGAGAGAGCAGTGCTAGTTCCTTCAGTATCATTAATGCTATAATTAGCCAGGATCACGATGGTGTAGACGAAGAGTCGGAATAATGTTTGATAAGAATAATAAACCAGTGAAGAAAACAGGAATGACCATATAGAGAGTAATATCACAAGTTGATAAGTGATCTCGCAAAACAATTAGACTAAAATAAATAAATAAGACAAACAGTGAAATGTTTAGAAAATCGTTAGATAATATCGTTAACTGTATTGCCCACGACACTCAGTTACAAGGCCAAACTAATTACATCAAAGACAGCTAAACTATTTACCATCTTTATCTAGAGCCAGCGTGTGATGCTGACCTCCACTGATTTCCTTCCAACCTTTGTTGCTATCAAAACTTGACGATATCTCGGGCATAAAACGATTCAACATGTCTGAGAAACCTGAAAGAAGTACACGGTTGATATGCTGTTTTAAGTACATACATTCTAAAGTAATCTTACAAACACTGAACCAGAGCTTGACCTCATTCAGCCCTGGGTGTTGGAGGGGCGGCGTGGAAATTAGAGCCTACAGATACAGTGGATCCATTCTGTAGGATCAGGGTGGCTGAGTTAGAAATGATGACCATTTGAAGCTATCTCAGCATGAATGAGTAATTAAAAGCTCACATTTGTATACAATAAATTAAAACTATTCTAGTTCAACCTGATCTGTTACTCTCATCATCAAAAATAAACAGAATTGACAAAATCAGAAGCAATGTCTTTCGACAGAGTACCTGACTGGTATAAATGATTTTCCCAATTTTACCAACAAGCTAATCTGCTGCTCACCTTAAGAATGGTGCCTTAACTGAATCATATTCGGGATTCAATGGTTAAAAAAACTGTGGCCTCATTCAAGCAGATTAAAATTATATATGGTAATGAAAACGTATACTATGGATTAACCTCAAAACCAAATATCTGACACTGTCTTCAGTACCAGCATACAGCTACATTTACACAAAATATTATTGTAAGCATCATTATATATATATATATATATGTGTGTGTGTGTGTGTTACAGTTAATCTGTACAATCAAGTAATATGTATATTCCCTGATTATACAGATTAACTGTAACACACACACACACAGATATATATATATATATATATTCCCAGCAGTCTTCAGTGCTACCACAGGTAATATTTCACCGACATGGGACTCATGCTAGATGCGACTGCAAGACATCATGACCTATTATTACATATTATTTTCAAGATAGCCAATTTCATATTGACCAATTCTAATGCTTTGTTATATTCCCACCACAAAACCATCGACGTGATAACTGACACCTTTAGCTTCATGAGAGACAATTAAATCTCTACAACAGCCAAACCAACAGAAAATGTATGCACTTACCAAGCTGATAATAGTTGTTCAGTCCCCAGGCATAAATGTTCCCATTAGTTGACCGTGCAAAAGTGTGATACTGTCCCGTCCATACGTCACTAAATCTCAAATTTCTCTTGCGGCAGTAGATACGCATGGGAGTGAGCAGATGTGCTAAAAATGGTGATAAAAATAGCTAAATGCAAAGATTGTTCACTTGAGAAGACCTGAAACAGCACATTATTTTTTAATTGTCTTGTAACAGGACTCTATATGGTTACTAATTTAAATATCTTCTAATGCTTATTGGGGTAACACTGTACAGAGCCACTGAATGGCTCCTGCTAATAAAGGCACATTACAGTATTAAAGTGTAGCCACAGGCCTGAGATAAATAAAGAAGCAAGCATGCTCACATGCATAAGGCACAAATAGCTAAGTGAAGTATCCATCCCTCACAGGATTTTCAATAGACCCTTTACAGTAAATTGGCTTAATATCTGACTTGTAATTGATAAATTATTACTATAACGAAGAACAATCACTAACTATATTCAGATTTTCAATATTTGGTTTAATTAATTATCATTCATAAAATGATTGGATAGTGTTCATTGAAAACTGGCCTACATTCACCGAGAGATAACAAGCTGCTGTTGTTTATTAATTAATTGGGATTTATTAATTAATTGGGATTTTATTGATTGACATAAAAGGCATTTAGTTCACGTAGAGAAATAAAGGTGATTCTCTTATATAATGGTGCAACAGATTATATTAATTCAAAACAACTTAGGAGTTGGTAAAACAGTAATGGATATACTTACTTAGCCCCTTTCGACCACCTCTCTGTGAGAAGCATTCTGCTATTCGACCTAGCTGACCTTGATCAGCACAACCTAACATTGGTAATAAAACAAGGTTAACATTACTAAGGTAAACATAATTATAGACAGAGATTCAAATAGAAAAAGTACAGTTTTACAAATCATAACCAGAAAATCTAAAATATACACAGACTTTTAAATGGAAGGTAATCTATTAGAACTTGTATTTAGACATCTTTTTTTCTTGGAAATTAAATAGTGTATATACTACAAAAATGCCTGTATAAAGACCAAAACAGAAAATAATACAGCTGTACAAATTGTAACCAGAAATTATAAGGTATATATTGGATTTTAAATGGATATATTAATTACTTTTTAAGATTATTTGTATGAATAAAAGGCAATGTATTTGTGTATACTTTTTTTAAGGATTTAAATAATTTATAAACTACCAAAATTTTGGGTTGTATATTTTGCAAAACTGTGTTCAGTATCATGAATCACTTTAATATAAATCTGTAAGCATAAGCCACTTTGCCATTGATAACTGATTGAAATGTTAATTGGTAGAACAATTTATAGGCCACATCTATAAAGCATTCTTAATGAGTTTGATATCTCCATTAAATAAAAAAAAACCTCTTAAAAACAATAACATGCAATATTTATTATGATATGTATTCAAATAAAATGAATTAACTGTCTTGATTTTCTGAAAGTAATATTGTAACAAATAACATTGTAAGTACACAAACCATAAATGAGTGAGTCACACCTGGGACATATGATCAAGGGGTAATGTCCCAGAAAAGCATGTACAAATTGGTATTGAACCCCAATTTAGAGATTTACAGCCCAGTGCTCAAATGACTGAACCATCACAGCACCCATCCATATCATATCATAAGAATTACCCTACACGTATTGAAAGTGTATGTATTTTATGTAAATATTTCACCATACTTGTAGAGAATTTAGTATACATAAATTTGGAAAAAACTTTTGCAGTATCTGAGATTAGAACTGCCATACCAAAATTAGACCATCTACGGATCACATATCAACAGAAAGCCGTATATTTAATTGTACACAACAGCTAGTGTGTTATACTGACCCGCCGTATAAACACCTCCATCCTCCGTCAGACAAACGAGGTGGTCTGTTCCACTGCAGATCTTCAACACACGTGGGTGAGTCATGAAGACAGTTGGTCGTTTGGCTTTTGAACCATCAGGCAACAAGCCAATGGAACCATTGGAATCCTGTAAGATGGTAGGTATACTGCATTCATAATTACCACATAATTATAAACAGGACTTAATCATTAACATTAAGCTGGCCTCAAAATCCTTCATCATACAATATTAAATTGCTGCATTGTTTCACAAACATAATGTCATACTGACGGGCAAGCTTCAAGACCAGGATTCAAACAACTAAAGAAAATTATAGTAAAGACTATAAAATAGTAAACAAACCCTGAACGTGCCCCAAGCATATACATGACCAGAATCAGTTAGTGCAGCAGTGTGACTATCTCCAGCAGAAACCTGGATTATTTTATGATCCAGATTAACTTTTCCAGGTGAAAACATCTCATCTTCATCGGAAGCATCTCTGCCCAAAGCACCTTCATCATCACATCCAAATGTAAATACCTAGAAACAAATTCGATATACAAGTGACAATTATAAATTAGGTCATTTTATATACACGTGAGGTATACAGTGTTTTCCTATGGCAGGGTGTCTTGTCACACAAATTCAAATAAAATGAACACTAAATGTTTATGAGATCACTGAACACACTCTTTATAGTCAACATTTAAAGAAAGTTAACCAATTTAGAAACAATAACCAATTTTTTTGTGTTCTCCATGCATTATCTCCCAGTGAGAACATTATTACATAACCAGCTAGTGAACCTGCAGATACAGAACTGGACACAAACACATCATTAAACTGCTAAATGTACTTCATCGACAGAAACCTATATGAATCAATGTACAAGTTTTGATGCATACAAAGTAAGTTAAATGCGTCTATCTCCAACTATGAACAGTAACACTTACTTCTCCCTTGTCTGTCAAACAGACAGTATGCATACCACCAGCAGATATCTGGACAACTGGAGCATCAATATCAACCTTGCCAGGTTTAGTACGTTCCATGACGTCAGGACCCAGACCTAGCTGTCCCGTGTCACCCTGGCCTAAGGTTAGTACGCAGCCACCCATAGTACAGATGGAGTCATGGCATACTGCAATAAAGACAACTATTAAACATACATACATTAAACCAGTCTTCATTCATGACCTCTTTCCTTAAGTAAACACAATACAAACCCGGTAGAGGGCGTGAAACGAGTATCCACCTGGAACCTATGGTGGACGTCAATTGTCTGCTAACTTTGACATGAAGTCAGTATATGGGCTGGATAACAAGTTGTGATAGTGCTACATATAGCTGGATAACACTTCCCAGCATATGAAGGCAAAACAATCACACATAAGGAAATTACTTCCTTTCTCACAAGGAACCTTGCCCCTATGAAGCAAAGCTAAAAGTCTGGAAGTGTTTTAAATACTACACTAATGTATTTGTGCGAAACATGCCTGACAGACAATCTGAATTTAGTAGAAAGTCGAAGCAAATGTTGTCTGGCAGCAACACTACTCGTGCTGATCTTATGTATATAAACAGGACTCAAAACTCCAATGGGTATGAAAAATTCACCAGATAGAATCCAGAACTGTGAGTTTATTGAACAACCCCAAAACAATTATAACAAACTCGGAGACAACCAGACGATCACAGTATATACCATATACACTCACGTATAAGACATACCTGTTTTAGGACCAATAAACCCAGTGGAGCCGAACCCGTGTATAAGACGCACTAAAACCAACAAATCCCCAAAATATTGGACTTGGTATAAAATGTTTTTTCATATTACATGATATGATCAAGTTACAAGATTAGTACCATATTATACATTGCCTTGGTAAACAAAGACAAGTTCTTGTCATTACAGGATGCGACAGCAACAAACATGAAGGATTGTAGGCCAGATTCAATCAACAAATATGTCAAACATATAAAATAGCAGGGTACTCAGGAGACCACTTGCCTAAATCAGACAGCATCATTGTAAAGAGCATTGACTGATTAACATTTTCAGGTTTTTCTATATGTGTACATTCTCTATATTATTACCATCATGTACCTTTACTTGGCTTTAGTTTCTTTCCAGGTGGTTGTTTATTGATTTCATCCTTGTCATTCTTGACGTCAGCAGCCCTCAAGCGCTTTTTACCCTTGGCCATGTTAGACGTGTTCGATTTCTTAGACATTCTGAAAAGAAACGCACACATAAATGGGATGACAATTCTGCAAACAGATTCATTATTATTTAAAGTGGAGACTTCAAGTGCTGTCAGGGTTGGAGTTTAACTTCGGTTAAACTAGTTTAGCCAAGCCTGTTGTGTTAAACCTGGGTATTACTAGTCTTAACCTGGGCTAAGTGGAGATTTTAGTCTTTAATATATATAAGTTGTGTTCCAAAACTTAATATCAGATTATAATTATGGAAATGGGCACTATTATCAAAATACATGTAATGACTTTTTTTATTTTATAGAATTATTTTCGATATTTTATAATTACAATATATTATTATAAAGTGCTAATGTCAAGTGATACACAAAATAACATAAGTCCTGAATAATAATTGATTATATGCAAAATCAATCTATCTACAGGGTGATTTGTCTGCAAAAAAGCATTAGTTCTAGATAAGGGAATGCGCACAAATGTGCTGGGCGATAATTGCTTCATTTGACAACACTTAAAAGCGATTAAAGTATTAATGTATAACTTTCTTGAGCTTCGTCCAATGATCAATCACGATAGCATATACAACAAAAAGATTTTCATTATTTGCCACTTGCATACATTCCAAATATATGAATATCACCTCATTTGCAATCATTCCAAATATATGAATGTCACCTCATTTGCAATCATTCCATAGTAAAACAATAATGATTTAATGTCCACTATCACTCTACAAATGCAGCATGAAACATGTTGAACAATTAAGGAAACCTATATAAAGCACTATTGAAATGTTTGGGTTAATCACAATGATGTCATTATACTTAAAATATTCAATTTCTGAAGCTGGATACAAAGTTTCCTCGCTCTAAAAGTAGAAAAACCACAGAAAAAAGACGAGGGAGTGGAAATGATGAATAACCTAGGGTAGCACACCTTTGATCTCAAACAACCCACGACAATCAACAACTCTACTAGTACTCCTGGATTTCTAAATAATGAACAAATTATTTATAATATTCTTCTGCCAGCATCTGGCATAAGATACATGTTTCTGCACATTAAAAACTAGAGCTCATTCAATATGCAATCCTTCACAGTGTCACAATACCTGACATAAACACTGCAATATCACAAAACTCTGAGATCAGATAAAGGGGTCAAAAACAGTATCACAAAAGTGTTGAAAGACCAGTAAAAAAAACCTAGGAGTAGTGTCTGTTCTGTCTTTCGAGATTTTCCTTATATTGGCTAATCTTCAGCATAGCTAGCATGTATTTTTAAAGTTTGATGAACTTGGTTATTATCAAATGATGAACTAAGCCAAAGCACCAACCTAGTAGCTTTTATAATCTGTCAACACACAGCCACTGGGTTTGGATATCAGCAAGAAATGATGTTTATAAGTAGAACTGCCACAAATTGATACCAGTCCACCACACCTGTCAAAACTATCAGCCCAGCATATGATTATCTCACAACCTACAACTCTACATGATTTCCACACCCAACACTTCGTTGTATAAGAACTCTGATCACATTCATTGATTTCTAGCTCTGTGTACAATAGACAATTTCCACGAAGCATGCACAGACTACATCTACTGTGGTTTGAGGGTCAGTGAAGCCATGTAGTAGCATGGATGATGATGTTGATTTACGGCTACTTTTGTGCACATGGTAGGCTAAATGGGCCGAGCGACCTCCAAAGGTAATGAGGGGAAGTCAAAGATGAAACAACCTTCAGATATGCCCACACCAAGATTCGAACATGGATGGTAGTGATCTGTGGTCCAACACGCTACTGCTAGACAACGGAGGCACCCCTGTAGTAGCATAATTCACTAATTGTTTGTAAATTTACGTTTTGTGGGATTCACAGAACTAAATCGATCTACAAGTTCTTGTAGTGCTCAGTTTCATTAAATATATTTTTACTAATTGATAAAATTATTTGTACGAGGAAAGTTGACGGTTTATTTTTGCCTGAAAAGTAACCATCGTGTTAGGAACTATAATAGACATGTTATCAATATATGAATGTTTTTATCACATGGTCTATTACAAATTTAAATGATCGGGGCACACTACCAAGAACAGTTTCTGCGCTCATCAAAATCACAGGAAAACATGCACCATAACTGGACACTAAACCACCTAGTTATCTATAAAAAAAACAATAACATTATCCATTGCTAAGATTTTACCTCAGAGTGTTTTTCCTTTTTACATCTTCAAGTATCTACTCGTACTCCATAGTTGGCCAATTAAAGTCTAGAATTGGTTATCAATTCCAAAAGTGGAACTGATAAATACATTTATGGATTCGATCCCATGTCTGATTTACAGTACCGGTACTTGTTTTGATAGTCATAAAAATTGGTATTGACTGATGCAATATCCTAAACAAGTGTTACTAAATTTAAGAATGAAGTGGATTTAGCTCCAGACCAGTAAACCCATTCTGTGAACTATTGGCTAGGTACATTACAGTTTACATGTGCAGTTATATCAGCATACATATATATATATATATATATATATATATAAACAAACATACAGAGGACAAGGTTATAAATGTCTTAAAATGTTCACCAATTCCTTCAATTTAAGAACGTTTGTATAAATAGGAAAAAACACATTAAATAAGGGTTAGATGAAATTTGACTAATATGTACTGTATTAAAATCGGTTCCAAAATTCAATATTATCTGACTTATTTCGGCATACATATGGTTATTTCAATCAACCTATTTTGATATTCTCTTTGGCATATATTAGTGGCATAGAGCTCCCAAATAACATGTTCCAGTTACTTTCAATAAGAGTATGCACATACGCATCAAGAAAACAATATAGCACTTATTAATCTCGTAATCCATTGAAAGAATGAAGCTATGCCATACAAAATGTAATTCTGACATATAGCTCAGTTCCTTCTGCTTCAATATTTATATTCCACACAAATGGGAAAACACTGTACCACTGATATTAAAGGACACCTGAACTTGGATTCATGTACACTGTTGGACAGAAAATTAATTAAGGGGGGATTGAAAAGTTAAATGTTGGGAATTTGTTTTGGTTAAATTTGCATTTTTGAGATAATCTTCAGCATACATCAGAATTATGGTGATTACAGGATCAAGGACGATTGAGAATACTATGATTATATTCAATTATGAATGTAATCGACAATTATTGCGATTACATGGATCTGACTCTTCATCAGTATTCACTCAGTTACATGTGTAATAAGATAACTATTAAATAAAAACACTGGACATTTCTAGAAGTAGATTTATTGATCTAGTGACATGATGCAAAAGAGCACTTGTCATAAATGCACAGATATTTATAGAGATAACTGAGATTAGGGCAAACAATATCAATGCAACAGCAGGGAAACAGTTGGTAGTGCCTTTATTCCATTGCCTACATCATTTATTACAATCAAATCATACAACCAGGTGACTTACACTATCTACTAGTTTAACTACTGCTAAAAAAATACAATGCATTATACCACAATACGGTGAAGCCCTGCTAATTAAACCACCAAATATCTTGTTACATACGAACCAGTGGTGGTTGATTGCCTTGACAACAGGATCACACCTGGACTGATTTCAGATATAAACATCCTATTTAGCACTAATATTCCATTTAATTGTAAATACATCATCTTATATGTAAACAGAACTGGAATTGTTTGAATATTTGGAAAATATTTATTTAGTAACGTAATAAATCATGTATGGCATGACTATAGCAAGGTAAGGTCTATATAATATGTGACCCATCCTCAAAATGAGTCGGATATCAGTAAAATATATTTTCCGTAAATGCCGCTTTTATTTTTTTTAAATCCATCAATTTTTCCTGAAAATAATTTTTTTATATTTCTTTTATCGATTGCCATCATTGTTATCATATAATTATAACTATTTCATGTATTTTAAAGAGATTTTTGTAAAGCTGTCCTAAGTGTTCCACTCGATTTCTTTAAAATCTAAGCAGAAAATGCAAGTAACTGTGGCCGTTATATTTCAATAATTTCCCTAACAAATCGGATATCAACGTGTAGGATTAAGTGTCAACATTTTAAATATGGTCTTATTTATGCTAATATATGCATTCTCTGGCCTCCAGAATGCTGGAAATAGACCCACCCACCACGCTATATACATAAACAAAATGGGGTGGCAACAACCCCAGAAGCCGCTCACATTGACCTATTTGGATATTTTTTATGAATGAATAAATGTACATATGCGCATTGTGTACTTCATACAAGTCAGCGCTGACCTAGTTAGTGCACAAGACGAAGTGAAAAATGGGGTTTAACATCCTAAAATTACTTAATTCTAATGAAATGGACCAGGCATAGCTAGACAGTTTGATTGAGAAGTACTTTTTGGAAGACGAGGATGAAAACTTATTATCTGACAGGCGAAGAAGACCTCGACTTACAGCAGAACATATACAATAGGCAGGCAGGTGTGCGTGGGTCTATGTTAAT
>JAODUP010000013.1:995000-1020000 GCA_025642065.1 Paralvinella palmiformis | reverse complement strand
CTACGTTTG
Organism: Paralvinella palmiformis; assembly: GCA_025642065.1. NCBI lineage: Eukaryota > Metazoa > Annelida > Polychaeta > Terebellida > Alvinellidae > Paralvinella > Paralvinella palmiformis. The sequence goes on along the minus strand of JAODUP010000013.1, from coordinate 1,019,991 downwards.
TCGTCAACGCATGAATCTTACGGCGTTATGCATCCAATTAAAACATTTTCCGTGTGCCATAGCTGGGATTCTATGTCGGCGAAATGTTAGCTATACATACAGTAAGGTAATACAATGTTTGGATGGTTGAGAACGCTAAAACCATTAGTAACAGACCTCGATACTAATGACGAACAATAATTAAAAATACCTTCATTTTTCTGAGTGTTGAAATTGCAAACAGTGCCTTGACTTGACTTGCCTTTCCCATTCTTTTGATAGATGCCTAATCCGGAATATAAACATACGGGATGTGCCGGAATAAATTTATTGGGATACATAAAATGACGTCACACGTTTGGCACAAGGTTGTTTGAAACGCTGGCATCAAGATTCGGGAGAGCAGGTTGAAATTAGTCGATGGCCTGTGATTGTGAATCATTGTTGTCAGCAAAGCTGTGCAAAGTTACAATATATAATGAACGGTCTGCACGAGCCTCAGCTTGCCGATGCAACGTTCTGTCAGACAAAATATAGCTTCTTCTACGGCTACGTCGACGACATGATAACTGGAAAAAAGTGAGTGGGGGTGGCTCTATCTGGAACCGAATATACCGGAATGAATTGTACCACAATGAAATGGGGATGCCCACACATGTTAATTGTTTTTAAATAATGGTACATAAATACATACAGAACATCTAAGTCTGCCAATCATTCTGCCGAAACAAGATAAATGTTACCTTTACTCAGGCTATCTCAAAGTGCATCCCGATCAAGGCTCAGAAATAACTAGATCCGCAAACAAGAAATGTCTTTTTAAAAACACTGGTCGGATGTTTGCCGAACTGTTAAATAAAGGGTATAATACAATGTGAACTATATTACGGAACATTGGTACATATCATTCATGTTCGACATTAAGCCATTCTCTAGTGTCTGTTCTTTTGTAATTTATAGTACATTAATTTATAGAGCTAATTTACACGGAACACAAAACTTCAATTGAATCGTCATAACATATAATATAATGATATAATGGTCGAAATGCAGTTATTTTACCTGGCTGCATGCCTACCTTAAATGATGGAGAGATATATGGTCTATTATTTGAGCTTCACCAATCGTTTTATATGAATCAATGATTTAAATTAACATTTAAATTAACATTTAAATTAACATTTAAATTAACATTTAAATTAACATTTAAATTAACATTTAAATCACTGCAAAAACTCCTACGTTTAGATGTTTTTATTTATTTATTGTGACTAATTTATTATTATTTATTATTTTGTATACATTATTAATTTGCTTGCAGTACAAGAAGTGAAATATTAAAAAAAAACAAAACAATTGTTAATTATCCTAGATGATTATTTTTACATATATTTATAACTGAATTGCAATTATAAATTGCAATGCCATCTATAGTCTAACGAGTCATACTAATCAGTGATAATTATCTCAAATCTATTGTTGGAATGATCTTGGGTGATTAACACGATAGAAGGTGTTAAGTGAAGCCACGTACGATGATTTATTGTGGTAAATTAGATCAATTTGGAGATGATCTGACACATAAATTCGTATAATTTCTATGCATTTAGGATTTTAGGGGATCATTGAGTTAACGTTGAACATTTGGTGTTATAGTAAGGATGAATACATAAGATTAAGGTGAGCATTAACATAGATTCACTATTGATAGTTATACACACTATACACAAAACCTGACCCTGTAAGTTTTAAGACTACAGCTAGTATTGCGTAATTTACAGCCGGTAATCGATCAGTATATATTGATACTTGTCAACTTCACAATGTCTGGCCGAAAACAGGACTATGTTAATTTGGTTAAACTTTTATGAGACAGGATGTTAGACGGGATGTCAGGATGTCAGGCAATGTACAAGAAAAAATGGCAAAGAAATGCAGGGACTTGTCGTCAAGACCCCCCCACCAATCTATTTAAATTAAAAAAATGTGTTTACCAAAAATGTGATTATATTTTTATTTAAAAAAAAATGACGGTTGAATCCGGAATTTTACGACCGCGGATCGTAAAATTATGGATTGAATTGTCCGATTCGGTACATGGAGCGATCCGTTTTGACGCATTCGCTAATCGCATACGCAGTCGCATATATGGAATCACGCTCGTTCGTTTACATGTTTTCAATTTTTTGTCGCATTCGGATTTGCATAACGCACATATGGAATCTTGGCTCATTATCACCAGGGCTAATAGATTGTGAAATCTATTAGCCCTTGTGAACTTTCACTAGCCCGAAGTTCTTCATACGCGTTAAGTTTCGGAAATGCCAAAACAGTATATTTATACGTAAATCGGATGGTCTCAGAAAATCTACCTTTTATACGTAAATCGGAATATTATAATAATTACTAAGGTAACAGAAAAGAAAACACGCCTTAGACCATAATAATCAAGTTTTATTATTACCAACCAATACTTGCCACCAGATGAAGTACAAAATCACCATGTTCCATGTAAAACACACAATCTCAAATTATTGCACTTTATAAAAAATACTGCACTGAAAAAAATATGATAATAAAGTATGTGTCAGTGCATATATAGCAAAAATAACAAAACCTGGTAAACACACAATCTCAAATTATTGCATTTTACAAAAACTAATGCAATGACTAAAACATGACAATAAAGTGTGTGTCAACGCAGATTTAGCACAAATAACATTAAACACATGTTAAACACACAATCCCCAATTATTGCACTTTAGAGGGCCCCTCTATCTGTGGTCTAATTGGTAGCGCGTTGGACCACATATCACTACCACCTGAGTTCGAATATCGGCCTTGGGCACATATGAAGGGTGTTTCATCTTTGACTTCGCTTCATTACCTTTGGAGGTCATTCATCCCATTTAGCCTACCATGTGCACAATAGTGGCCATAAAATATCCATCATCTATTGCACTTTCTAAAGACTAATGCACTGACTAAAGACATGATAATAAAGTGTTTCAATGTAGATCTAGTAAAAACTTACATAAAAACATATTAAACACACAATCTCAAATTATTGCACTTTATAAAAACTAACTCACTAACTAAAATATGATAATAAAGTAGGTCGTATGTGTCAATGCAAAAGTAATATAAAAAAAACCCACGTTAAACACTTGTAAAGAGAGACATAGCAAGGCTCATCCATGTTGATTTTGTATGTAACAAGAGCGCACAAGCTATAATCGAGCATCGGTGTCAATCTTAATTGTGGCACACCGAGAAGACGGGTGCGTATTGCAGTGGGGGATCACCGAAAGTGTTGTCACGAGAAGCGCTAAATGTGGAAAGCGCATGTCTTCTTCTTTGCCATCTCCGCCCGGAACTTGTCGAGACGACTGTCAGCAAAGTAGAGCGGAAGTACACCGTCAGCTGGTAGTCCTGAAACTCAGCAACGAGTGGGTCATGATGTTTATCTGTCACGAGGCCAACGCGAATAGCCAATTCAGGAACAGATGATGAGCTCCAGGACTCCCGAAGTGCAGGGTCAGGATTGAGTCCAGCAAGGTCCCTCAACACATCATCGAGGACTAGGAAGAACTTGCGCACATTGGCAAATATGCGTGTCGAAGTGACATCCCCCAAATCATCTTCCAGGATGCTGTTGTCAAGTTGTTGACTCCTGTCACTAAACGGCACTGTCGTCAAGTCATTGTCGGATTTGATCGCTCTCATGGTGACATGAAAAAAGCCTTCATCTCAAGACTGACAAGGTAATCTGAACAACGTCCGGGGTGGTCACAATCCTCGTGAATCCGGAAGTAGCTCTGTAACGCCGGCCACTGCTGCAGAAAACGCCTCACACATCTGCAGACTCAGCCACAGCTTCAGTGACTCCACACCGCATAACAAAAGGAATTCGCGACATTTCAAGGATAAGTCTTTAACTTGGGTAAAGTCGTACCTCACCGACAGAACACAGTGTGTTTCAGTGGCGGATAAACATCACCAGATGTAGGGCTTCTTTTTGGTGTACCACAGGGATCCGTTTTAGCACCAAATAACGGTATAATATTAAATATCGTTGTTATGCCAATGATACACAAGTGTACCTGGCTTTAAAGCCATGTGATACTTATCAGGATATAATCCAATGATTGACCGCTCCGATTTTGACTTCATGTTGACTTGTACGGGATTCTTTTTAGTATGGGTTAATATGGATTAAATAAATTATTTTAAAACAAAACTTTTAGCTGAATATAAATTGATTTTAATGAAGATTTCTTAAATATTTAATGTAGAGTTTTGGAAATGTTATTTTTATTGTACCTGGGAACCAATATATGTTTCACCTGTATATTATTAAATAAAAAATGTTATTACATTAGAGTATTAACACCCTCGACATTTACATGTAGTAAACATTGCACGAATGGCTGATTCAGAAAATAAAACAGTTCACTTTCAATACAGGATATCATGCATAAATACCAATGTTACAGTAATAAGAATCATCCATTGAACTATAATCTACGTGTGTATTGATTTTATCCATTCACATCGTCATGTCAGATGGCAAAGGTTCTACAAAAATAATTTTGAACTAGACAGCTAGGACCATGACAGCCATGCAAAACACGCTGAACGTTTCTTTCTTAGCCTAAATACAGTTTTTTAGTAAGACTTCGGCCACTACACCCGTAAATCGTCACGCAACACACTGTTTCTTAGACTTCTAACCCGAGGCCGGGATACTTTCTTCTTGTGCCAGCTACTAGGCTGAATATCTGGTCTGTGAACAGCATGAATGAACACTTGGCTGTCTTCGATCCAGTATGAGGATGTGCTGTTGCTCAACAATAAGGGCTTCATTTCCACTCTATACGCCATATACATTGGACACTTGTTGGATAGATTTAACTCAACATCACTGTACCCATCCTGGTGATAGAAGGATGAATGTTGTTTAACGACACATCGGCACAATTTAGGCTATTCAGTGTCCTCATCCTGGCGATAAGCCACGGTCAAACTAGGAAATGATTTAAATTGCAACATGTAAGTAAATTAATGTACTGATAATTGTGTGTCATTATGTGGGTAGATGTTCTAGTAATTGTTATTAACCAACTTTGATATGAATTTTAATACATTATATTTGTCACCGCAGAAAAATGGGTGTACATTTTTATACTTCCCCGAAGAGGACAGCATCGAAGTTGCTTCTGGCTTCCAAAGGTTGTTTCGAGGGCACATCCTTGACTAGGGCAGTGGAAGAGGGGCGTCCGCCTCAAGTAGATTGGGACCTCCACAAGGCAGAAGTATTGAAATTAACAGATAAGAATATCAGGAGCTTGTAACTGTTGAAAGGATTTTTGTTTGGGGGATATCTTCAACGAATTGTTCCTTTATTTACAATACACTTGTATACAGGTTACTGTTGATCCCTTTTTGTTTTGGTTTATATCATACCATCACAATAGCAGATGATTATACAAAGCCAAGGTAGAAATGGAATAAAACAATCAAATTACTAATTTATTTAGTTATTAATAAAAACTATTATGTTGTATTCATATTTTAATAACTCTTATTACAAGTATTTAATATGTCGATTTGTATGTTTTAGCTAAATTCTGCACCATTATTATTGTTTTTATTTGAAATTATATTTCTCTGTATATTGGCTGTGCCTAATAGGCGACAGCGAATTCTAGACAACCCGTGCCCAAGACATCCCGTATCCAAGACAAGACAACCAATACCCCCGTCTGAGATAATTTGTACCCCCTTCTGAGACAAATCGTACCCCTTTCTGATCCTAAGTTGTATTTAAGTGCTGCATATATGTCTGTTCGTGTGAACAGGGGTATATGTGACATACAACTAGGAAATTTTTGAAACCCAATAACTGCATTTATTACACCAAATATACTTGTATTAAGTTATTACATTGAATTCTCAGTACATATACAAACACACATATCTGGTTAAACATACATATATGTACACATCGATTAATAATGAACACGTAATGACATATATACAATGAATTCTCAGGATATGTGCAAAACGAGTAGATCTATAGTCATAAGTGAATTACAAATGGATATATTCATTAATAAATCCTAAAAACGTAACTCGGTCTCAGTGTGCTGGATAGTCTTGACAATAGGGGCGTATTTTCCCCCGGATGCCTTGAGAAGCATTGATGTGTTGCAGTTTCCGGCATTGTGCCCACCTCAGAGTTTAAATAACAAACCCTGTGTTTACTTGGCAACCGTACGCTGATATCGCTTGAGTTTTCCTTCCTGATAAACTTTGAGTGTAACGTGAGGAGACGTAATTCGCGACCCAGCAGAAGGATTAGCAGGTAAAAAGTTAGGTTGCTATATAAGCTGCTCGATAATTTGAACTGATATATACTGAACTGTCAATCCACGTTGTAGGAATATATTCGCAAAGAGAACGAAAGTGTCACTCGATGCCTCCTCTTGTAATTTAGTGAAGGCCGTGGCTATTCGTCCGGATACCGACAAATAGCCAGAGATCGACTATATGTTCGGTTACGGCTATAATAATAATAATAATAATAATATGTGATATTTATATAGCGCCCTATTCAGCTAGAAGCGGCTCTAGGACCCTCTGCAATTTTATTTACAATATTATTATCCCTGACTCAGACCTGTTTCGACCCAGCACATATCTCAACTCCCAAGGGAGCATACAACGCATGCTGCCATTATAGGCGCAAACTGTTACTCAAACGCATAGCCATCGCGCCGTGTCAAATACTCATTTTGTATGGATGAGTGAACCAGGCGTCACATGACAACATTGCAGCTCACGGAGCCTCGAACCCGCGACTGTTCGGCTACGAGTCCCACGCTCTAACTAACTGCGCTATCACGGCTCGTCCGGATCATTAGCTCATGTTTGCCTATACGCTATTTGTCCGGATCAGTAGCAGGTCATGGCGCATACATACGCTATTTCACCGTACAGATTGTTAGATGTAACGTTGAAGACGCGTGCACTTCTACTTTCTCACGAACATAAGTGTTATACTATAGACTAAGAAAGTAAGTTTATTTTGCAACTATTTCTTCTGGTATTTGTATAAATTACTATAATACGGCGAGCTTTATTCGTCCGTTCGACTGGCGGGCCGGCCAGTATGTCATTTATAATGATGTCACTCATACGATAAGAGCGATTTACTTGGTACACATGGGAGTAACGTAGTTTATAGACGAATTGTATACTTTCCTGGTATTCCTGCGGATATCGGATTCGTTTGAATTGAACTCTCGCGAGGAATTATTCCGGACATATAGTCTGGGTGCCGGCCTGGGTTATTCGTCCGTATCCAGACGTTTAGGGCGTACAACTTACGTGTTACAAGTACGGCGTTGCCACCGATGGCAACTATCACAGTCAAACGCCTCTTGTCTGGTCTCGATCTCACCCCCCCCCTCCTTCCTACCCCCAATATGTGCAGGGATCGCGATCTGTCATCGGTCGAGAACGTTTCGATCGGCGAGATGTAGGTAGCATATTATTATGTCAATTAGTGACGTTTATATTTAAAAAAAGGAAAATAAGATTCACGTGTTTTTCTTAATTTAAATGGGAAGCGACTCAGTTTTTATATGTATGACCAATACCAATGACAAACATTAAGTCTACTTCCCAATACCAAATCGAGTAGATCACTGACTAACTATTACACTTGGATTATTTCACGCACAATTCACAGATTTAATCAACTGCAAAGAAAAAGTGCTTTGTTGTTAGTTAATGTTTATATTCAACGATTAGCCACTTAGCATTCCGGTAATAGACTGATTCAATTAGCCCTGCTGCCACCATGCGGCTGTATTTCACACTACGGGTTAGAAGTCTAAGAATCACTGTGTTACATGGCAATTTACGTGTGTAGTGGCCGATAAATGTCTTACTGAAAAGCTGTATACAGGTTATTTACCAGTTATATTTGGACTTTATGTATAGTCCATTAAGGGTATGTGATCTCGAGATCATAATTTTGCATTTAATAGGAATGGCATAGCCTTCATCCAATAGATATATTGCCACTAAACTAAGTAACGTTCAGCGCGATTTGCATAGCTGTCATGGTCCGGCCTGTCTAGTTCAAACTTATTTTTTGTATAACTTTTGCCATCTGACATGCACGTTGTGAATGGATTTAATCAATGATCACACAGATTATAATTTAATGTGTGATTCTTATTACTGTAACATTGGTATTTATGCATGATATCTTGAATTGAAAATGAACTGTTTTTTCTTCTTCTTTGAATCAGTCATTCTTGCAATGTTTACTACATGTAAATGTCAAGGGTGGTAATACTCTAATGTAATAACATATTTTATTTAATAATATACAGGTGATACGTATATGATTGATTCCCAGGTACAAATAAAAATAATATTTCCAAAATTCTACATTTATTTAATCCAACAAACACATGCTAAAAATCTCCTACAAGTCAGCATGAATAACTAAGGCTTAGCTGTATCATTCATCTGAAAGATCGGTCCACTCAATCATTGGGTTATATCATGATAAGTATTGTGTTAAATCCGTTGGAAAGACACAATCGTCCAGCTGAAATACTAGTCTCAGTCTCCGTGTAATATGAAATAATTGCTGAAAGATTTCCAGTATTTATCGTTAGTGAAAATCTGCCACAATAGGCGCCATAGCTGTTTCTAACCCGAGACCGCAGTTGGTAACCGATGCAACGCATTTCGCCTGGATCGCTCTATTATTGATCATACAACACACTATACTGAACAGCATGTAGGTTAAAATTATCTCCATGTCGTAGATCAGGAAATTATTTTTAATTATTGAAGCGTTCTTCATAATGAATATGTCCAACTAGCTTATACAGAATATAAGCATACATATAATAATAATAATAATAATAATAATATACATCATATATAGCCTGTAAAAAGGTTACTCTAAGGCGCTTGACAATAAATAATTTTATGGATGTAACAGATTTACATCTTTAAAAATACATAATTCTTTCCAGCCAAATACATAATATATTCAGCTAGGAAAAGCTGAAACAAAAAGATTAGTTTTTATCTTCTTTTTGAAGGTATCAAGGGTCTTGCACTTTCTGATGGTTACTGGAAGATTATTCCATAAGGTTGCAGCAGCCTTTCTGAAACATCTATTACCGTATGTCACTCCATGTGTTATTGGTACGGCTAAGAATGCTCCAGACTCAGACGGTAGAGACCTTGTCGGCTGATACGGTACGACAAGTTCCTTTAAGTACTGAAGGGCAGTTCCTTGAAGTGCCTTAAAAGTGTACATCAAAATCTTGTACTGCGACCTATATATAACCGGAAGCCAATACAGGGAGTTCAAGACTGGTGTTATGTGTTCTCTTTAATGAGTGCGAGTGACTAGCCTGGCAGAAGAATTCTGTACTTTCTGTAGCCGTGTCATCAGTATGCTTGGAAGACCATACAGGAGAGCGTTGTAGAGAAGTTATCAGGGTGTGTGCCAGTGTTTTGCAAGCATCCAATGTGATGTACCACCTAATATGACCAATATTACGAATTTGGTAATAACAGGCTTTGGATATTGCATTTACTTGCCTCTCCGTGGTCAGGGATGTATCAAAATATACTCCTAAGTTCTTCACTGACGATGCTACAGAAACAGTATTATTACCTACCTGAAGCCGTAATTCCTCATTCATCCTAACCTGATGTTTTGGGTTAAAGATAATGAGCTCTGTCTTTTCCTCGTTTAACTTAAGCATGTTTGCACTCATCCAAGTACTGATATCAGCCAAACAAGCTTCCAATTTCTTTGCAACGTCAGACCAAGTTATTTTGGGGATGATCGCCATATAAACCTGGGTATCATCTGCACAACAGTGGTAGAGCAAATTATGTCGGCTACATATCGCACCAATTGGTTTTGAATACAAACAGTACTTACCTGGTCCAAGTACCGATCCTTGTGGCACCCCAAAATTCAGGCACTTACCTTCTGATGTCGTCATTCCTATGGCAACACACTGAGATATGTCACTCAGATATGAATTGATCCAGGAAAGGGCACTTCCGGTTACTCCAAACGAGTGTTCCATGCGCGTTTGAAGGATCTCGTGATCTATGACATCGAAAGCAGCAGATAAGTCAAGCAGAACTAATGCCGCCATACACTTCCTATCTAAAGCTTCAGCAATGTCATGATGGACCTTCAGGAGCGCAGTCTCTGTAGAGTGACCGGTACGGTAAGCTGACTGAAGATTATCATGCAGCCTGTGACTACTCAAATGGGTCTCCAATCACTTGGCAACTAGCTTCTCCAGGATCTTTGACAAGAGAGGCAGATTAGACACTGGGCGGTAATTTATCAATTCCTCTTTATCCAGATTTGGTTTCTTCAACAGTGGTCTAATATTGGCCTTTTTGAAAGAAAGCGGAACCTTGCACTCCACCAGTGATTTCTTTATAATAGCCGTAATCAAAGGAAGTAGGTATTCCATCACATCTTTCAACAAGTATGTAGGTAATGGCTCTAGTTCACAAGATTTTGAGGGAGACTTAATGATAATATCATGTACCTCGTCTTGAGTGGCAGGCACAAGTTTTGTCAGAGGCTATCCTTCAAATTTGATATCAGCGCTCATCACAACAGCGTCGCTTATTGGAGATTTGTGATTATCAATGTTGTATCTAATGGTTGTAATTTTCCTCATGAAGAAATCACTAAACTTGTTGGCCAAGTGCTCATCAGATGAACCGCTTGGCAGAATGATTTCTCCTTTTTGTCCCATCAAATTCTTAGTGGTTCTGAACAGACATGTTTTTACTGTTCCCACATTCCGATATCTTGTCTGAATAATAAGTCCTCTTGGATCCCATGAGAAGCTTTCCTACTTCACGACATCTTTCTTTGAATATCTGATGATGGATCTCGAGCTTTGTTTTCCGCCAAACTCGTTCAGCTTTCCGACGATTGTGTTTTCTTCAATATACCAGGGAGCATTTGGCCTCAGGGTTATAGTTTTCCTCTGCGGAGGGGCATGTTTATTGATCAAAGACTTAACACCCGAATTATATGCTTCCACGGGGTCATCTTCAGCGCCACTTGTACATAATAAGGTGGCAGATGATTTGATGTCCTCGATGAAATCTGGCACAGAAATAGCACAATGCCTGCGGAAAGTGATCTCTTTTTTACTATGTGTAACCTGAATGGCAAAATGGTCACCCGAGTCTTTACATTATACATAATGATACAGATAAAGTCTATTCCATATGGTAACAGTGAGATAAACATTTGGCTTAGTATCAGAAGGGGATAGGAGTTGTCTCAGAATGGGGGTACGCGTTGTCTCAGACAGAAGTTGTATTGTCTTGGGTACGAGTTGTCTTGTTACCGCAAAAGCAAGCTAGGGGGTCTCTCGCACACATTTCAACAACAGTGAAGTACCACAAACGAAATCTGATGTGGCGTTATATCAAATGAAATATGTTAATTATTATTAAATATTAAGTGGCCAAGATTATTTTACTAAGCACTAATCAATATAAACATCGTATAAATTATTAAACCAAAATAATAATTGAATAAAGGCACCGAATTAATGACTGAAGTTGTGCCATTTGCTATGACGTAGTTGTGCCATTTACGACGTCATTAGGATATCTCACCAAGATGGCGGCCTGATGACGTCATTCAAACACGGCAGCCCGGCGGCTGTTTATTCATATATCAGTGACACGCACACACATACAGAGATACAGACAGACAGAGAGAGAGAGAGATAGAGACGGAGAGAGAGAGAGAGAGAGATACCTCCTGAGTCATTATATAACTTGGAGTATTCTTTATTTTGACGTAAATTTATGGGAGAGCACCTCATTAAATTGTTTTGATTGTTGTGATAATTAAAAAGAAAATTTTCTCCATTATTTGACAACAATAAAGACAGTGTTGTTATGTCGTAAATATAATTAAATTTAACATATACACTTAACCAATGTACGTCATATATATATATATATATATATATATATATATATATATATGTGTGTGTGTGTGTGTGTGTGTGTGTGTGTGTGTGTGTGTGTGTGTGTGTTGTGTGTGGTTTACGGAGTGACTCTTTATCAAGGGTTGACAAATAGGTTGAATAAACTAGTCAGAAGAACGTCTTTTGGTGATGATGATTGATGTTTTACGGCCACTTTTGTGCACAAGTTATGGCTAAATGGGCCAAGCGACCTCCAAAGGTAATGAGACGAAGTGAAAGACGAAACAACCTTCAGATATGCCCACGCCGGGATTCGAACATGGGTGGTAGTGATTTGTTGTCCAACACACTACCGCTAGACCACGGAGGCGCAGTTGAATAGTTGTGTTCTGAGGATATATATATATATATATATATATATATATATATATATATATATATATATATATATATATATATATGTGTGTGTGTGTGTGTGTGTGTGTGTGTGTGTGTGTGTGTGTGTGTGTGTGTGTGTGGAGGGGTGGGGGCTTATTAGGATATATATATATATATATATATATATATATATATATATATATATATATATATTGTGTGTGTGTGTGTGTGTGTGTGTGTGTGTGTGTGGAGGGGGGTGGGTGGATGTTACTCTATTTTTTTAGGGTAATTAGCAGGACAATAGCAATTTACTCTTAGTGTTAATCTAGATAAGTTGTTTAGAAAGTTCGCTATTTGAGAGTGAAGTGTTAATTTTACCTCAGAAGTATCTAATTGTGTAACTAAATTGTTTTCCATTACTTCCTTGTTCAACAATTTATTTTCCGATAGTTTCTTAAATATGGAAAAGCAGATATTATCTTGTATACTTATCAGTGAAGATTAGCTGATATATGATTATTACGGGAGAAAATACCAAAAACAGTTATAAAGGTTAGTTATCATGATCATGTATTATCTTAAAGGCTTCTTCGGCCTCAACGATAGAGTGAGACACTATTTACCTATGGCTATGGTTATTCTGTGCGGGAGGTGGCAGGTTGGCGCCTCTTTTAGGTAACACCTAACCGAATATCAGTGTACACGTCAAGTAATGTATATTATTGTCGTGGGTTCTCAACCTATGAGGCTATTGGTGTTACCTCTCTGTATATCGTATCATGAAAAAATGTTGTAAATATATATGTCAATTGTGTACAGTATATGGAGGAATAAAAACACTTACTTACTATAAGAGGAGGATTTATTCATCCAGCCAGGCAACTGGCAAAGGTTTTCTCCACCGAACATGACAAATATGATAAATTCTGAGTTTATTTAGAATTAGTCTCCGTGGGGAAGCTACAAATTACAGACCATATATGCCAACCACGTTAAAGACTGCCTGCCATTTCGGCCATTATTTTTAATCTTATCATTATATATTCTTATCATTCATTCGTAAAGCATAACCTGTTTAACAACCGGTAAATATAAAAACGATGTTTAGTAGCAGTAATAATAACGTGCATCGATACGCACGAACAAAGGATAAACATCAAAATATGTCGGTGGGATGGGTAAATGCGACCTCCACTACTTTTACTGTTACTAATGGTGTCAAGCAAGGTGGTATACTGTCACCGCTTCTCTCTTTGATATATGCATTGATGATTTGAGTTTGACTTTATCAAAAAGTAACATTGGTTGTCGTTTAGGTGGAAGACTTATTAACAATATTGCATATGCTGACGATTTGTGTATATTGAATATGTCGCCTTGTGGAATGTAAAAATTACTTAACATATGTGAAAAATATGGGTCAGATTATGATATTATATATAATAGTAAGACAAGTTTGATCATGTTATTCAAACCAAAGAAACTTAAAGATCTTAAATCTCCACCATTGTACTTGTGTAATAATCAGTTAGACTATGTTAATAACTGTAGATATTTAGGTGTAAAAATAAAAACCTACTATTGTAAATCTGATATGAAAAGACAACTTTGTACATTCTATGCCAATGTAAATATGCTGATTAGAAAATTTAGTTTTTGTTCTAATAATGTCAAGGTGTTCTTATGTAAATCATACTGTACTAACTTATACTGTACACAATTCTGGTATGATTCTTCCGAAACCCTTATGAAAAAAACTATGCGTAGCCTATAATAATAGCCTTAGGCGACTAATGAAACTGGATAAACATTGTAGCGCAAGTGAAATGTCTGTTCACTATGGCATACCTGCCTTTGATGAATTACAAAGGAAACACATTACAAATTTTATCCATAGGCTTCAGTCCAGTTCAAATAGTATTATTATGAGTGTTGTTTTAGCTTCTGTTCTGTTGTCTTCTCTTATCTGGGGCTACTGGTTTAATACTTTACACACTAGCAAATGATATTTTATGATCAGTATATCCTCTGTTTTAATTATGTTTATGTCCCCCTGATAACTTGTTTGTTTTTTAATGTGATGTTACGTAAAATGACCTGCCTGATGTTGTACATAATCTCTTTTTTTACTGTGATAATTAGTTACTTGTATTGTATTACTATGGACTGAGAATCTGAAATAAAGATTTATTATTATTATAAAAAGGTAAGGCTATTATATTACGTTGTTTGTGGGTTTTTGACATTAAAAATCCTTTTATTTACTTGATGTAGGTGATTTGTCATATATTTAGTTATATCCTCCATCAACATGTTTGAGGCGCCTCCGTGGTCTAGCGGTAGCGTTTTGGACCACATATCACTACCACCCGTGTTCGACGTGGGCATATCTGAAGCGTGTTTCATCTTTCACTTCGTTTCATTACCTTTGGAGGTCGCTCGGCCCATTTGGCCTACCATGTGCACAAAAGTGACCTTAAAACATCAATGATCATGATCATAGTAGACCCATAGCTATATGTAAATAATCTGGTTCCACGTTGATGATCATTTGTGATCTAGCACGTTTTTTTCCATATAGAGTATAAATATGAGGAAATGTTAGTCGTCGGCGGCTCAGTCTATATAGTCACACACAATCGTAGTTTTACTGACTTCCGCCAGATGTCGCATTACTTGTAAATATCGCCAGTTTATGGAAGGATCTTTTTTGTGACTGGCATTTGTCGAGTCGTCTGTATATGATCTTATCTATTTGAGAAATGTTAATGATGTTTCGGTGTTATTTCGATTTGAAAAGAAGTTTCACCACGAACTGATAAATATTTTAATTTAAAAAAAGGATATCTTTCCAAATCGCTCTCATATAAAGGAACAGAAGATGTACATATTTTCCCAAATCTAGTGAAAAATCAATTTATATTTTTAAGTTTCGGTTATTCGACAACACCACAGAACATTTATACGCACGCCTTTCGATGGGGAACAGCATACACACACGCGCGCGCACACACACACACAGACACACACGCGCACACACACATAATTCTAAGTTTTATAGCTATTGTGTATGATGTTAGTGCTAGTTACCATCCCAGTACCACAGTCACGTACGCTAGTCGTATTCACGGAAGGTATCGGGACTGTACACATTTCGCACCTTTCTCTGCAGTTTACTGTAAGTCAACCCTTCATTAAAGGTAAGATTTATTAAAAGCAGCACTTGATTGTTAAGTGTCCTGCATCGGAGAAAATTAATAAAATGTTCTGATGTAAATCACTCCGGAACCGTTAACATAAAGTGGGTCAAGTTCGGTTATAACGGTACGCTGAGACAGAACCTCAGAACTGTATTCTGAGAACATACGGGTTGGTTATTAAGGCATATTGATGTTAACGTTCGTGATATATGGCCAACGATGAGAGAGAGAGCTAGCTAGCTGTAAAGCTACCTATATTGTTGTTATATACATATATATCATCCTTGGTGTGTCTTCGTCTGGTTGGGGGCGACTCCGTGGTCTAGCGGTAGCGTGTTGGACCACAGATCACAACCACCCGTGTTCGAATCCCGGCGTGGGCATATCTGAAGGTTGTTTCGTCTTTCACTTCGTCTCATTACCTTTGGAGGTCGCTCGGCCCATTTAGCCTACCTTGTGCACAAAAGTGGCCGTAAAACATCAATCATCATCATCGTCTTCGTCTGGTCAGATATTATAAGTCTCAGTACGACTGGTCGCTTCTCTTAGGCTAGTTCTCTGATAAATCGTCCAGAGGTTGTATTCACGTTTCCTATTACTCCGCACAAGTTCACTTTCAGCAACCGCTATTCATATCAATGATTAATCACTCTATCAGGTATATCTTACAAGTTATATATAAATTACGTGTTTTTTGTGGGTAAAAACGTCGTAATAAGTATGTGCTGTTGATTATTTACATTACACAGAATATGCACGCATGCGTAGTGTTAACCCCACACACAGCGTTGACGCTACACATATACGCCAGCAAATCGCGTCAAAATACACACGTGTTGACGATGTCTTCTTATCCCGGCAGTGGAACTAGCCGTGTAGACCGGATTACTACTACTCGGCATCTTAATATCCTCGTGTGCGCAATTAAAATATTCGCGTATCATAATGTTTCTGACTTTCAATGAAATAACTTTACTCGTGAATTTGAATGATAAAATGTCTTATCTACAGATTTGAGGAAGAATGATATATTTCGGAATATGATGAAAATATCGAAAAAATCATACGCGCACGCACGCAAACACACACACACACACACAGAGAGAGAAAGAGAGAGGGGGGTTGTATGTTTATGTTCATGCGTATACATTTATTTATGTATATATTTTTAGGTATAAGTTTTATATGATGTTTAGGTGATGCTTTGATAGGGTGTTATTTTCCATTCAAACATTTAGCCTAATCAAACATATCAAATAGCGGGACAGCCTCCCTACAGAACGTGTACAATCACTTAGTACACTAATCTAGTTATACAACAGATAGACACCAGGGTGCGAGCACGATGGTCCGGATCCAGGTCAAACGAAGCATTCTACGTTTTTGGAATTCCTGATAATATCTGGATCATCGACGTAAACAAAGACATTATGATGTATCCAGAAACATTCGTCGTCATTTTGTTATTTATTATCAGGTCATTGAGTGTATATTAAGTTTTTCTTCACAGCCAGTGATTGTGAATATATACCGATAATAGTCAAATTATGATAATAATAGTCTATTATGCTTATAATGTACAATCGTGTTTTGCTTTATTGGTTAATAACTGGCTCTGGTCATAGGTAATGGCTGAAAGAATAAAACAAGGACACACACACACACGCACACACACATACACACACACATACACATACACACGCACACGCACACATGTATGCGCCTACACACGAGCATACACACTACTGACACTACGAGTCTCACAATCAGATTAACAAATTGTTCCACTTCTACTGAAATTACCACCATCACCACAAGAAGAACAACAATAACAATGCTAACAACGACAATAATAATAATAACAACAACAACAATTACAACAACAATAATAATAACAACAACAACAATTACAACAACAACAACAATAATAATAACAACAACAACAATTACAACAACAATAATAATAACAACACTGATTCACATTCACATGCCCCAAACCACATGCCACTTGACGGAGCGTCGTGACATTCCGTTTCACTTTGCTCCGGGCGAGTTATATAGTTTTATAAGTGACATATTATTCATATATATATATATATATATATATATATATATATATAACCGGCAGTCATGACTCATTATTGCGCAGCCTTACACATACCGAGCCATTTGTTTGTCATATTCAGCTCCGACCTTGACCGGTTATTAAACATCTTATAATTATACCGTTTCTTGAGCTGAAACTAGCAGGATATAGAAAAAGAACTGTTAGAAATGCAATATTTATATTGAAAATATTCTCATGATATATATATATATATATATATATATATATCGGGATGACATTTTGGGCGCCTCTGTGGTTTAGCGGTAGCGTGTTGGATCACAGATCACTACCACCCGTGTTCGAATCTCGGCGTGGGCATATCTGAAGGTTGTTTCATCTTTGACTTCGCTTCGTTAACATTGGAGGTCGCTCGGCCCATTTAGCCTACCATGCGCACAAAAGTGGCCGTAAAACACCAATCATCATCATCATCATCACCGAGAGGGAATATTTTAACGATATAAGTAATACATTAATATTCTTCATAATGGTTGTCTTAGGTGAGCGGGATTAAATTAACACACAATTTGAAAGTCACGAAAACTGCAAGGAATTTGACTCTAACGTATAGCAATATATTATTATTATTATTACAGAGGAGTTTGGTTTATACAATAATAACGCTCCTGATTGTTTTGTATTGAAACCTAACCATCATTATAACTGACAACAAATGCGTAATCTACGTATGAGTGAGTGAGTGAGTGAGTGGGTCAGCGAATCAGTGCGTCGGTAAGTTAGGAAGTGAGTGCTTTGCTTAACCTCGGTGCCGCGCAATCTGGAAATTATGACCGAGGAACTAATGCCAATAAAAATGAAACGACCAACCGGAAGTCGTTTATTGACATGCCTCATTGATTAGTTATGTGAAGTAGAATATGTTTATTATCTCTCTCTCTCTCTCTCTCTCTCTCTCTGTGGTGTGTGTGTGTGTGTTGGTGTTGTTCCGCGTTCCTGTCCTGTTAGCAATTACCCCATAAAGACAGCTGTTGGTCGTTAAAGTAATTGATTTCAGTTTCGAGTTTGATGTTGGGGGGGGGGGGGGTTAAAGAGGGGTACCTAATATTTATGGTTACCCTGATCCCTCAATTTCTATTCTCTGGTTGTTCTAAAGTGTATACAATTATATATACTAACCTTCCATTTATCTTTAAAAAAATACCGGAAAAGCTGTAGATGCCCGCATAGAGCATCACCTCGTGTCAAACTCCGTCCACGAACCATTTCAATCTGCCTCGTGTCAAACTCCGTCCACAAACCATTTCAATCTGCCTCGTGTCAAACTCCGTCCACAAATCATTTCAATCTGCCTACCAAAAGTTCCATTCAACAGAGACGCTATCACTCATGTTGGAGAACGACATTTTGGAGTCTCTGGATCAGGATATTATACCAGTGCTTGTCATGCTCGATCTGTCCGCAGCATCTCACACCATTAACCACCAAACACTACCACAACGTTTGGAGCAACATTTCGGCATCACAGGTACACCGCGAACTTGGATTCCAAACTGTTTGTGTTGATGTTGGCAGCATTGATGGAGTACAGTGTTCCCGAAGGCTCCGTTCTGGGTCCGAAAAATTACGCACTCTATACAAAGCCCCATTGGCGACGTCATCAGGCGTCATGGACCGCAACACCACTTCTACGTGGATGACACACAACTGTACCTGTCATCCAGACTGAGGCACTGACATCCATTGATAACAGCCTCATCGAAATCGAGGCCTGGATTCATCAGAACAAGCTGAACCTAAACAATGACAAAACTGAGGTCATACTTTTTACACCAAAACACAATTCATAGTACGTGGACAAACTGTCTGTACGAGTATCGGTAATTCTCGAATAACATCTACAACATGTATGCGTAGTCTTGGCGTAATTTTACAATGGAAATGGCACAACAAGTCGATATGCAGATCTGGATAAGTACAACTGCACAGCATCTGGCATATCAGGCGTTATTTATCTAGCGATGCTAATAAGTCATTGGTGCATGGGCTAGTAATGTCGAAACTGAACTATTGTAATGCACTCCTCCTTGGATTACCGGATACCACGATGAACAAGATACAACGTGTACAGAACGCTGACTAAGACAACTAGACATAACCATATTAAGTCCTTGTTAAAGAAACTCCATTGGGTGCCATAAGACACTGAGCTCAGTATAAGCTTTTAGTCAACACGTTTAAGTCATTGCACAACTATTAGTAGTTCCAAAGATGCGGACTATATCATATGGTAACAGATGTTTTAACTATGCAGCACCTAGTCTCTGGAATGCACTACCTGCCTGTAAGACAATGGAGACATTAAAAAAACTCATTGTTTTCCAGTACACAATGGCCATTGAACAAACTTAGTCATTCTCAATAATGTGAAAATATCACATGTTTATATCATATTTTGTCTTCTAGTCAACATTAGTTCGAGATAATATTATAACGATATACTACAATGATTTAACTTAGTTGGTTATGTTTTAATTTTAATTTTTTGTTCTTCTTATCATATTATTACGTCATAATACTAAACAGCATTATATTATAATATTTCATTTTACAGGAAGTGTATATTTTAACATGTCATTTTAACAATTGACTTTAATATGTCTTTCATTGTAAAACACTTTTAAACGTGATATATTTTTTAAGAAAAGAGTGCTTTATAAATATGGCATATAATAATAATAATAATAATAATAATAATAATATGTGTCTATGTGTGTGTATATGTATATCACTATATATCAATATGTGTAAATATCTATTGGTCTATTTTTCAATATGTTTATATGTCTATATGTCTATAGTTTATAGCTAGACCTGATCGTCTTCTCTACCTGTAATGTTGTCACGTTTATGTTAGAACGTTACCTGAGCTTTCAATTTGTTGTTATTTGTGTTGTTGTTGTTGTTGTTTTTGTTGTTGTAATTGTCGCTGTTGTTTATAGTAAACTTTAGAATGGCAACAGCAAGGATTATAATAATAGAAGTAAAGGTAAAATAATTGGGAGAAAAACAGTTGTGGTGGTAATAGTTGTAGTGGTAATAGTTGTGAGTGGTAATAGTTGTAGTGGTAATAGTTGTAGTGGTAATAGTTGTAGTGGTAATAGTTGTAGTGGTAATAGTTGTAGTGGTAATAGTTGTAGTGGTAATAGTTGTAGTGGTAATAGTTGTAGTGGTAAATGTAATAGGAGTTGGACTAATAATAGCAATAGTAATACTAGTAATAGTACTAGGAGAAGTAATAGTAATAGTAGCAGGAGTAGTAGTAGTAATAGTAGTAATACTAATAATAGTAGCAACAATAACAACTGCTGCAGCGGTAATGATAATAAATGCAACAACGGTAGTAGTAGTAGTAGTAGTAGTAGTAGTAATAGTAGTAGTAGTAATAGTAGTAATACTAATAATAGTAGCAACAATAACAATATTAGATAGTTAACTTTAGACACTGTAGCGTTTTATACCCGCCGTAATATGATCTAAATTTAATACTCTCTGACATCACGATATTTGTTGATCCGTTTTTTTGTTGTTGAGTTTTATCAGAGACATGCTACTGATTCAGTCCTCTGTTAAATAGTCCAGAAGTTAGAGTCACGAGTTGTGATTATCTGTCCCAGTTAGTTTTGACACGCTGCTAACACACACACACACACACACACACACACATACATACACAAACGCACGCACGAACACACACACGCACAGATTTCTATGTCAATAACTATGACATTGATAACTAACATAGACCCGTATGTTGATGAGCTATTACTGAAAAATAGAATGTCTTCTCAAAATTGAATTACCAAAATTACGAAAATACGAAAGAATTCCTCCAAGAAAGAAACCAGTCTGTTGAACTAATAAGCTGAAACGTCTTCAGTAAACGAGCCAGGCCCAAGCCATCAATCACAGTAATACCTACAGTGTGAAACCTAGAGCGTGACCACGAAAGTTCTAACTTTTATCATGACTCAGAACTAGCTCTGCAAACAAGTGAAACATTTTTGGCTCGGCTACAAATAGCCCTCGATTATGAATACCGATTATAAAGTGATATATGTCTGTCATCAGCAATTATAAACTGATATCTAGGTTATTGTCCGATTCCAAATAGAAAGACGAACAAGATCTGGGCGACATTTCCACATTATATTGTTACTGTGAAAATATCGGTTTGGAAAATGTTCCACATTTCGTGATTGGATTGTTCGACTTCTGGCTATTTACGGATGTCCTTTCGTATAGTACGGCTCAGAGTAATGTCTGTCCTCAAAAACGACTTGGCCAATGGCCGCTTAATGAAAGCGTTGTTTATTTGACCTCGTTTTAGAACTCCTACGACGAGTTGGGGTTGGGGGGCCTTCAATACCCGAATGTGAAGTCGACTATTGTCGGGATGAATGACTGCTAGATACAACGACGCTATAATAGTTGGTGCTAGTGATAAATATTCTTGAATGACGTTGAGAACTCAAGGTCTAATCCCGCTGGGTGAAGGTTATACGCGAATCACGTGATTAGGGTATGACTAGAGCCGAGAACTTACAAGGCCCGGGGTTGGGGAGGGGGGGGGGAGGAGTGCCTAGTGCCTACTACACGAGGGCCACCTTTTCGTTCACCTTTTTGAAGCAACTAACCTGTAGCCATTTTTGCACATTATATAAAAAATTGTTATTCCGCTTAGAGCTGAATTTAAAAAAAAGCGAATAAGACCTATAGCAGACACGACATGCCTCAGTTTATCTAACAAAAGAAAGATTCTTCATCGGCTGTTTTTGTATAAATATGTGCGTTTGAGTGCGCGCGCGCACGCACGCATGCACACACACACACACACAGAGAGAGAGAGAGCATTTTAATTAATTTAGAAATAATGCGAAAGAGGAAATGTTTTTGTGTATAGCCCCAAATTCTCCAAACTTATATTTTGTTCATGACATCAGCCCTTCAGCAGGAATACATCCGTGTTACACACAGTTCTATTTTAGTTACTGTTATATTTCCTTTCCTTGATAAATAAAGTCATTGCACCTCTTTCGATCTGTCCGCTATAAATCTTAGCAGCTATGTTGTTAGTGTTGGCTGACAGTTTTCTAACTAACCCGAGTACGAAACTCATCAGTGACCAGTCCATCTTGGGGCCAGTACAAGTAATGACCAATCCAGTCGTTGCTTTGTGTCGGGCAATTTAAATAAATTATAATTTTGTCAACAAAGCTCTGGACAACTACAACGACAACTGGGGCCCCTCCGTGGTCTAGTCGGTAGCGCGTTGAATCACAGATCACTACCACCCGAGTTCGAATCTCGGCGTGGGCATATCTGAAGGGTGTTTCATCTTTGACTTCGCTTCATCACCCTTGGAGGTCGCTCGGCCCATTTAGCCTACCAGATGCACAAAAGTGGCCGTAAACACCAATCATCATCATCGAGCCGTTATAGCGCAATTAGTTAGAGCGTAGGACTCGTAGCCGAACGGTCGCGGGTTCGAGGCTCCGTGAGCTGCAATGTTGTCATGTGGCGACTGGTTCACTGATCCATAACCAAATGAGTACCTGACAGAACGCGATGGCTATGTGTTTGAGTAACGCTTAACGCCTATAATGGCAGCATGCATTGTATGCTCCCTTGGGAGTTGAGATATGTGCTGGATGAAAACAGGTCTGAGTCAGGGATAATAATATTGTAAACAATATCGTAAAGCGCCTTAGAGCAGCTTCTAGCTGAATAGGGCGCTATATAAATATCACATATTATTATTATTATCATCATCAACAACAACAACAACAGCAACAACAAGTCTGACATACACACACACACACACACACAAACACTAACTTTCTCACACACTGTGCGATTTGACTCAGCTTGTGTATCACCAGGTATGCGATATAGAGATAACATAACCAACCTGAAGCTGTTGGGGCTCTCTTCCAGTTACCTGACCTATCAGGTCAAGCGTAACGTCATGATTCATGACGTCACACGGATGGCCACTTTCCTATAAATACGGCGTCCTTTTCTTTCGAGGATCAGAACCAGAAGTCGCCCGGAAAATATTTAAAGAAGCTCTCTCTTAAGAGTTTGTAGATCAGGATCTTCCGACAAGGTAAGTCTGGATGGCGAAACTCCTGGATGTTTTTTTCTATTTCTGGGACACTGATGATTCAGTATTATTTTTCGTTTTACTTTGAAAATTGGAGGTTTTTGAGGAGCGTTTCGTCTCCTCTCATCCGATGGATATTTCTACCTTTCGTTCTAAATTATGCGTCACGTTTATTGAGTTAGTCTCGTTCATGGGTTTCCCCAAATCATTTCTGTCTTTATATCTGTATGAAGCTTTATATCTATTTGAAGCTTAATATCTATTTGAAGCTTTATAGGTATATGAAGCTTTATATCTATATGAAGCTTTATAGCTATAGCAACCTTTATAGCTAAATCAACCTTTCTATCTATATAAACCTTTATATCTATATCAACCTTTCTATATATATCAACCTTCCTATCTATAACAACCTTTCTATATATACCAACCTTTATATCTATACCAACCTTTCTATATATATCAACCTTTCTATCTATATCAACCTTTCTCTCTATATCAACCTTTCTCTCTATATCAACCTTTATATCTATATCAACCTTTATATCTATATCAACCTTTATAGCTATATAGCTTTGAAATAAAGTAAATAAAGTAAATTTAAGTAAATAAAAGGCTTTGTCTCTTTCAGAAATCGCTAAAATGTCGACTTTGACGATATCATTGTTGTTAGGGGTTCTCTTGCCTCTGGTAGCCGCCTATCCACAAGGACCACCCGTTAACGACGGAAATCCGGATCTCTGTAAGGATATGATCCCGACCGGTCACGGAGTGTCAGCAATGACAGAACATCGGCCTTTTGAGGTAGTTGTCGCAGGAAACTGCTACAAGCCGGGAGTAGCGCTGCCAGGTGAGTGAGTGAGTGAGTGAGTGATGACGATGATGATGATTGATGTTTTATGGCCACCTTTGTGCACATGGTAGGCCAAATGGGCCGAGCGACCTCCAAAGGTAGTGGAGCAAAATCAAAGATGGAACAACCTTCAGCTAAGCCTACGCCGTAATTCGAACTCAGGTGGTAGTGGTCTGTGATCCAACACGCTACCAACTAGACCACGGAGGCGCGAGTGAGTGAGTGAGTGAGTGAGCGA
Organism: Paralvinella palmiformis; assembly: GCA_025642065.1. Lineage (NCBI taxonomy): Eukaryota > Metazoa > Annelida > Polychaeta > Terebellida > Alvinellidae > Paralvinella > Paralvinella palmiformis. Next base: position 995,077 of record JAODUP010000013.1, on the reverse strand, counting down.
GCGAGTGAGTGAGTGAGCGAGTGAGTGAGTGAGTGAGTGAGTGAGCGAGCGAGCGTCTATGTACATAGTGGGGGCGT
>JAODUP010000013.1:915000-990000 GCA_025642065.1 Paralvinella palmiformis | reverse complement strand
CTTGATGGTCTGTTTGTCACATTCCTTGTTTGTCACATTGGTTGATTATCTGTTTGTCACATTCCTTGATGATCTATTTGAACCATTTCTTGATTATCTGTTTGTCACATTGCTTTATTATCCGTTTGTCACATTCCTTGATTATCTGTTTGTCACATTATTTGATTATCTGTTTCTCACATTCCTTGATGATCTGTCTGTCACACTGCCTGATGTTTTGTTTGTCGCATTCCATGGCAAAGTGTTTGTTACGTTCCATAATACAGTGTGGCTCAGTTAAAACGCGGTGTTTGACGTGAACCGCTTTATAAGCGGATGGATGGGTTGATGGCTATTAGTTTACGACATATTGGCACCGATTATGCCATTCACTGTCCTAGAACGTTTGAGGAAAAGCCACTTAGCATATGAAAATAAGAAGTTAAGAACTCAAATGACTGATAAATATATTGTACAAGCTAGTTATAGGTGAGCCGCGGGTACCAAAGGAAGAACTGTATAAGCAAGTTATAGGTGAACCGCGGGTACCAACGGAAGAGAGATGGAGGAAGATGGTGGGGATGGAGTGTCGTGATACGCCTGACCATATCCTGGTGAATTCGTTTTCCATTTGAGAATGACCACAACATCCAATAATTTAGGAAAGTCAATCTCTTCTTTGCTGTCTTTTCTTGTAGATGACGCAATACAATCATTTTTATTCAATGATGACGGTGAATTATGGCAACACCGCTAACCTTGGTGCCGCCATGTTGCCTAACTAAATACCGCTTAACATTTATTCATATTTTGGAAATCCCACCAGAGGCAATAACTGTTCGATAAATTAGAATCTGTGATCTTGTTGTCATACGAACTTGGTATACATAAAATACCTGTTCCTTGACTATTCGACTGTCCACTTAGACAAAGCTCCACATCGCTCATATTAAACAAAAACTAAGATTTCTTTGTTCTTTTTAATTTTTATAACATAAATATAATAAATATAACAACAGAACAGTCAAACCTCAAACGGTGGCTAACAGACAATTTTACTCGACGACTGCGCCATCTAGCGAACGTCCGTTTGCGTGTCGCGTTTCACCTGGCTCCCTGACCCATATGATAAAAACATTCTTTTACCAATCGTGAGATGATGGAGATCACAATATGTTTCATATATTGATAACTTGTCTATTACAGTTTCTAAATTGATGATTTATTTTCAATTACATGTAATTTTTTCAGGCAAAAATAGAGTGTCAACTTTCCCCATACAAATAATTTTATCTATAGTAAAATAATCCTACGTTATATTTAATAAAAATTGAAAACGGCTACATGACTAGGTAGATTAATTAAGTTTTTTGAATCCCCGAAAACGTAAATTTACAAACAATTAGTGAAGTACACTTCTTGATCCGTGCTACTACGCGGCTTCACTGACCCGCAAACCACAGTAGATGTGGACTGCGCATGCGTCGGGGAAATTGTCTATTCCTCTCAGTATTTCTGGAACTGACTTGGTCTTATCATACGGTCATTACAGATAATGTGTAACTTTATCTGGAGATTAAGGTGTTATCATGACGGTCAGTAATAGATAATGTGTAACTTTATCTGGAGATTAAGGTGTTATCATGACGGTCAGTAATAGATAATGTGTAACTTTATCTGGAGATTAAGGTGTTATCATGACGGTCAGTAATAGATGATGTGTAACTTTATCTGGAGATTAAGGTGTTATCTTGACGGTCAGTAAAAGATGATGTGTAACTTTATCTGGAGATTAAGGTGTTATCATGACGGTCAGTAATAGATGATGTGTAACTTTATCTGGAGATTAAGGTGTTATCACGACGGTCAGTACAGATAATGTGTAACTTTATCTGGAGATTAAGGTGTTATCATGACGGTCAGTACAGATCATGTGTAACTTTATCCGGAGATTAAGTATGTGACAGCGTACACGATTGGTGGGTGGCTCAACAAACTTCACCGCGTAGTAGTGCAGAGACAGCCTGGGCCTGATCCTCATGTATAATGTCAATGGTTCTCTAGATGTTGGCGTGAATATGCCCTACCAGCTTAGAAAATGCACCGTTTCAACCGTCACAGATGCTGTTGGTTCTGAAACCACATTGAAGGCTGATAGAATGCACATTTTATATGGATGCGAATATGAGGTAGAATGTCATCCAGATGATGAGGTAGTTGTATTTGGCGGTAATTACTAGACACGTAGGTGCTATTAAACTACTCCAGTCGTGAATTCTGGATACTAGATGATCAGGAATGTTCCTACGGAGGCAATACATGTCCTCAGGTACTTTATCATCTGGAAGAAAATCAAGACAATCTATTATGATCCTCTTCTTCATGAAAAAGCTGTAACCAATCCAGATTCTGGATCTTCATCTATGTGGACTCCGTAATATGATAGAAACATCCGTCGATGTAGATATGATATCTCAAGGTTGAGTATCCAGCTCCTCAAGATTTGGTGATTGTCGTTTAGTGTTCAGCCCCCATTTTGTGGAATAATGCCAAATATTAGAAATTCGTCGTCTCTTGGAAAATTTTTAAATTTTTTAAAAAAACCTATTTAAGGTCGCTTTCCAAAATAAATAATTTTTATCTTTTTAAAACAAAGGGTTTTTACAGACATTATTTGTGGTATTATTAAATTACATATTATTTGTACAGCGCCTTTGAATGGCTCCTGCTAGTAAGGGCGCTTTATTAAATATACATTATTATTATTATTATTAGTAATAGATGATGTGTAACTTTATCTGGAGATTAAGGTGTTATCATGACGGTCAGTATAGATGATGTGTAACTTTATCTGGAGATTAAGGTGTTTTCAGACGGTCAGTAAAGATAATGTGTAACTTTATCTGGAGATTAAGGTGTTATCATGACGGTCAGTAATAGATGATGTGTAACTTTATCTGGAGATTAAGGTGTTATCATGACGGTCAGTAATAGATGATGTGTAACTTTATCTGGAGATTAAGGTGTTATCATGACGGTCAGTAATAGATGATGTGTAACTTTATCTGGAGATTAAGGTGTTATCATGACGGTCAGTAATAGATGATGTGTAACTTTATCTGGAGATTAAGGTGTTATCATGACGGTCAGTACAGATCATGTGTAACTTTATCCGGAGATTAAGTATGTGACAGCGTACACGATTGGTGGGTGGCTCAACAAACTTCACCGCGTAGTAGTGCAGAGACAGCCTGGGCCTGATCCTCATGTATAATGTCAATGGTTCTCTAGATGTTGGCGTGAATATGCCCTACCAGCTTAGAAAATGCACCGTTTCAACCGTCACAGATGCTGTTGGTTCTGAAACCACATTGAAGGCTGATAGAATGCACATTTTATATGGATGCGAATATGAGGTAGAATGTCATCCAGATGATGAGGTAGTTGTATTTGGCGGTAATTACTAGACACGTAGGTGCTATTAAACTACTCCAGTCGTGAATTCTGGATACTAGATGATCAGGAATGTTCCTACGGAGGCAATACATGTCCTCAGGTACTTTATCATCTGGAAGAAAATCAAGACAATCTATTATGATCCTCTTCTTCATGAAAAAGCTGTAACCAATCCAGATTCTGGATCTTCATCTATGTGGACTCCGTAATATGATAGAAACATCCGTCGATGTAGATATGATATCTCAAGGTTGAGTATCCAGCACTGATCACAGGATGTTGAAAGTTGTTGGCTACTGATGTGGTATCAACATCGAAGCGATCTGTAAAATAATTTTGCGTAAGTTTCCTGATGCTTGTTGGTCAAGAAGACGTGTACACGGGCAACAACTGTTCTTCTGAGAGACACACAGGCAACACTGTTCTTCCAAGAGGGATACGGATCATGCGTAACTGAGTGAACAGGTCTGGCACAACATCAAATGTTCTATCTAAATACCAGAATAGTGAGAACCAACGAGGCGTCGAAGTCCAAGGTCAGTCGGATATTCCAAGGTCCTATCAGACGAATCACTATCGTTGTCACAGATGATGAAGTGATCTCCACCAATAGTAGTGATCCACTCGCCAAATAGTACGAGATCGTTAGATGATGTTAGAATCTTGGCCAATGTTGCTGGCTGATGCTATGGATCGTCGCTACGTTTGATGTAGAGTCGGAGGCAGTTATCATCTGGAATGATACAAAGATAAACATGACATTAGTATAACTGTTAAATGTAAAAACTTTCATAACAATTTAAATAATAACGTAAAATCTTATGAGGCGAGAATTAAACTGACATTTGTTCTGTTCGAACGTCTACTTGAGTATCAGCCAACACCCCGAACTCACGGCTGACTGTTGTTCTGTTGGAACACTCCCATCTCACGGTATTCTTGATGTACATCATGGTGTACTTGTAGAACTCGTGGCTTCAAACTACGCTCGTGGTTAATAATGATCTCCATGTTGTAGGTAAATCATCATATTTGTGTAATAATTTTAGGGAGAGAGAGAGAGAGATTTGAGAATAATTAATATTTCAGTTATGATGTAACAATCAATTGAGGGAAGTACATCTACTACACCACGTCTTCCCTCTCACATATTGTCAGGGATGGTCTTCCTTGATCTATCACATAGTTAGGATAGCTTCTCAGCAATTAACATCATCCGATTATAATCGAGGATCACACCCTTGATGTGTGTCATTCATCACTTCAATAGCAATGAGCAAAATTTCAATTAAAAACAATTCCATTGAAGTGCAGTTAGAAAGATATTTAGAAGTATATTTACAAAATTTAGCTTACCTTTTATCGGAATTTGTTTTCTTTATTTCAGAATGAGCTTTATTTCAAATTCTGATACATGGGTAGGGTTTTGTCCGAGACAGCATCTACTAGCTCTCTAAGAGAGTAAGATTTATCTTTCGGCGTCGTCCAATATGGCTATCAAGGTTTGACTTGATATTGGTAGAAACGTAGCGGTTTTTATATGATAACATTTTCTGAGAATGTAATTAATAAATATAACTAATAACTGTGAATCGAGGTACAACTAATCGGAATCGTTTTATGTGGGTGATTGTTAGCAATGCCATACGAACAGATGAAACCATCCACATAAACATGTATTTGCTCTAATATGTAATTACTGCTCCAATTGGTTTTAATCCATTCGTGACACACTGGGTAATTAGTGACGATTGATAAGGTTTAGGGTTATGACAAATACAGTGTTAAAACTGTTAGAATTTTCGTTATTTATAAAAACCCTGTTATATGTGAAAGTATTTTTGGCGCACCTACTGCGGAAAATCTTTCGTCGAAATAATAGGGAACCAAAACATTCTCCGTTGTAAGCGCTTCCGCGGTATACTAGAGCTCATTCTAACAGAGCCAGACTGTACTCTATTTGTCGGGGGTGTCCTCTGATCTGTTTGTCACATTACCTATAAATCTGTGTGTCATTATTTTGATGCTGTATTTGTCAGATTGCCTGATGACTTGTCCGTCATATTCCCTGATGATATGTTTGTCACGGTTAAACCTGTCTTATTACCTGTCTCATTAAAATATGCGATGTCGGTGATGTAGTCAAGATGCGACACCGAACCTGATCCGGAAGTACTCCCTAGAGATTTGATAACAGGGCGAGATTAATCTCTTACAGTATCACTGATGACAGCAGTTTGCGATGAGATGACATCTCGTCATCACATCATCCTTCTTACCATCAGTTATGGCGACAAAAGCACCATATTGTCGCTTATGATCGATAGGTGGCGCCATCTATATGAGAACAATCCACTTGAACCGAGAATCATTTAGTATAATCTACTTTTCTTCTGGATCAGGTAATCAAATTGGTTAATCTCGGGATACCCGATACGGCGACGGAAGGGTGCAATATGGAGACTGGCCGAAAGTCTTAGGGTACGATATGATCTAGGTAATGGATGACGGGAGTGATCAGATGTTATCTTTCTGGTAAATAGAGAAATAAACAGCAGAACACATACGCCCTCTCTCTCTCTCTCACACACACACACACAAACCACTGCCCCTAATGTCAAACACATATACGCTTTGAGTCGTGTCTTACAGCATTAATATTTAATTATTAATCATATTTTACCGTGTGTACTAATTGTAGTGTGTATTAAATTTCAACTTTTTTCATTTAGACTTTATTTTGTCAATTAGTGGCTGTAGTGTATTGTAACTGTTATGTATTGTAGTTGTAGTGTATTGTAGACTGTTATGTATTGTAGTTGTAGTGTATTGTAGCTGTTATGTATTGTAGTTGTAGTGTTTTGTAGCTGTTATGTATTGTAGTTGTAGTGTATTGTAGCTGTTATGTATTGTAGTTGTAGTGTTTTGTAGCTGTTATGTATTGTAGTTGTAGTGTTTTGTAGCTGTTATGTATTGTAGTTGTAGTGTATTGTAGCTGTTATGTATTGTAGTTATAGTATATTGTAGCTGTTATGTAAGGTAGCTGTAATATATTGTAGCTGCTATGTACTGTAGTTGCAGTATATAGTATAGTGTATTATAACTATAGTGTATTCTAACTGTAGTGTATTCTCAATGTAATGTATATAACTATAGTGTATTCTAACTATATTGTATTCTAACTATTGTGTATTATAACTGTAGTGTATTATAACTATTGTGTATTCTAACTGTATTATATTCTAACTATATTATATTCTAACTGTAGTATATTCTAACTGCAGTATAATCTAACTGTAATATATTATAACTGTAGTATATTCTAACTGTAGTATATTGTAGAATTGCTTATTAAACATGATCATGTAACATAAATTTTGAAAAATCTCATTCTTTTTCTAATCATAATAATCTCCTGGGTGTGCAAAAATAATAAAATATCTTATTTAAAGTTTATAGTTTGACCTTTTATTTGTATTTTCTGGTCCAGACAGGTTGACGATGTGCGAAGACTTTTTTTAAATCAATATTTACGGCTCATTAATACACGGGTCTATTTACGTATAGATTTTTAGAGGTGTATCTTTATGCACGTTTAAGTGTGTGTGAGTAAATATGAAGCATCAGTTGAGGAGCTGGTAGAAGCCTACAACAAAGGTATCCAACAGGTCGTGTTCAGAAATAGTTACGTTGAAACCCGAAGCTTCTTAGTACTGTGACAAGGTTAGAGACGCTGAAACGAAGGCGTAGTAGGGCAGGAAAAAAACGCCATAGAGGGAACTGTGTAAAATATGAATACGCTAATATTCAAGGAGAACAAGTGTTTCTATTCCTCAAAGATATTGGTGTGTGAAAAAGATTAAAAGAAAGTAAGCAAGCCGTAGCAAGCCGTACAGAAAGAGCACTTATGAGCACAAATGAAAGTGCAGAGTGACATTGTTAAGGCTCTTGATGAATGACCCGTGGCTGCATTAATTATGCTTCATTTGTCCGAACCTTTAAGATGATCAACCGCACAATACCACTGAAATGCTCCAACGTTTCCTTTGGCTTCAAAGAAAGGGCATTAACCTGTGTAAAGTGTTGTCTCACTGACAGAAATCAGTATGTTTCAGTCGCGGATAAAACCTACCTTTATTTCGGTGTACCACAGGGATCCGTTTTAGGACCAAAGAATTACTGTATGTATACCAAACGAGTTGGTGAAATTAGTAAACGGTTCATGACTTTAAAGCCAGGTGATAAATGTGATTATATTTTATCTCCAATTGAAGCTTCTATTGAAGACATACTAATTTGGATGAACAGCGACATGCTGAAAATGAATAAGGATAAGACTGAATGCATTGTTTTCTCATCCAACCAAACATATGAAGAGAACTGATAATCTTCGAATTAAATTACGATTCAGTTATATAAATTCGTCCATGTTTGTAACAAATCTAGGGCTTATATTGGATAATAATATAGGAATAGAGGTGAAGCAGGTGAACTCTATATTTAAATCCCGTTGTTATTGAATCAGAAATACAGGGTTTGTTTGTAAGTACATAAATGATGAGATATGCAATACATTAAGTCGAGCCTTTGTAATATGTCGACTAGACTATGGCTATGCATTGTTATGTAATCTCTGTCTGTCTGTCTGTCTGTCTGTCTGTCTGTCTGTCTGTCTGTCTGTCTGTCTGTCTGTCTGTCTGTCTGTCTGTCTGTCTGTCTGTCTGTCTGTCTGTCTGTCTGTCTGTTGTCTGTCTGTCTCATTTTATTCCAATGAAGCTCCTGGGATCTGAGTTGTGTCCGCTTTTGCCATACAGCTGTGTACGGAAATATAAACTTGTTACATAATGATGAATCTTCCTCATATTGCCAATGATAATGAGAGCGCACGCACGCACGCACGTACGCACGCACGCACGCACGCACGCTCATAAATGCCCCTATCCTGCTCACATTAATATCTCCACATTATATTATTATCAATATTTACCCGGACGGTTCACCATCAAGCTGCCCGGCTTATTGCAGACATAACACCTGCTATATGACAGATTCTTCTTTCATTATACCCTAATTGGCGCTTACATTAAAGGTTATTGCCAGATATCTACTCCACTCAGGCCTGGATCAGTAGTCCTGTCACAGGAGTTGCTGGGTCGTCTCAGGACACGATCCGGGAGAAATGGTCCAGACGCCGGGATCACATGTTAATATCTGGACCAATAACAGAGAGCGGCTAAATATAAGGAACATATTGACAAATCACATCACAAGCTCACACGGTCACTGGGGTGTTTAACAATGCATGGATGTGATCTCCCGCGGGGATCGATACATCCACCCACCCACCCACCATTTTACCCACCCATTCACCCACTCCTATAAGTTTAGTATTAATGAGTGTTCTCTCTCTCTCTCTCTCTCTCTCTCTCTCTGTCTGTGTGTGTGTATGTGTGTGTGCGTGTGTGTGTGTGTGTGTGCTGTGTTGCAGTGTAGTGATGCATGCATGCATGCATGCGTGCGTGCGTGCGTGCGTGTCTATTCTAAAATAAAGACGAGGGCACAGGTTTTCGTGATGCTTATAAATCTTATAGAATTCTGACCAAAATGATCACCACTTGAATAGGATACAAAGTATATATATATATATATATATATATATATATATATATATATATATATATATATATAATAATAATCTAGCAATAATTCTATTACCTCTGACGAAAGCAGCATTATACCTTTATCTAAATTGCGCGATTAGTGTCATGATAAATACTGGCCACTGATTGATGATGACGATGATGATGACGATGATAATGATGACGATGATGATGTTAAAAAGATCATTTGATATACGGATTCATACTTGCGATGATGCTCTTCTGGATCAGGTAAATTGATCCAGACGACAGACTGGTAATGCTACATGACAAATCTCTGGCCGAGTTAAAACAAGTAGGATTTACATAGGTCGTGGGGTCGAATCACTCACTCACTCACTCACTCACTCACTCACTCACTCACTCACCACCACTACCACCAACACACCCCACTCACCCCCTCCCACACCATCACCTCACACACCATACCTACACACCACACACCACAACCACCACACCACCACCACCCCACCACCACCCCACTCCTCACCCTCACTCACTCACTCACTCACCCAAATAACAACAACGACAAACAAACAAACATAAATAAAGACAAAGAAATCCGTCGAGTTCCTGGTATGAAGTGTTTATGGTGTAATATGTCGGCGATAGATTAGACAATATTGATGAGACAAACATGGCTTCTTAGATCGTCATTAGAAGATGTATTACTCCGCCGAGAGATGGCGTTTTAGCCACTCTTTGGCCCTCTATTAAGAAGAATCAGTTCCGGAAGCGGAAGTGTGACGTCAGATGTATCTAGTACTCGCTAATTCTCAGCTCTATATTTCGGATACTTCAATCTGTAATATATAGTCCTTAATTTACTCTGTGCAGTCTGATGTGTGCCATGTATATGTACACGTATGATATTGATTTGTAATCGATATTATTAGTATTGTGCTATACATTGTAAGTATTGTACTTTATAATACGTATTCCATTGTATTCTATTGTATGCACTATGTCATAGGCAATATACCCTGTGCATTATATGTATATGTATGTATATATATATATATATATATATATATATATATATATTAAAAACTGTACTCTATGCTTTATATTCTATTGTTTATATAATAAAAAATAATAAAAAATAATAATAATAATAATAATAACAACAACAACAGATAGATCTAGATGTTTTAATAAGTTTACCTAGACAATAACATATAACTATTTATTTAGATTCCATATCTAACAATCTCGCACGACTGCTGGCCGTGTTTATACCGAGAGGGTCCACCCCCACCGCACTTTCCGCGTACATATCTAGTACGTTACAGAGACACTTTAGAAATTTAGCACATACTATTTAAATACACAAGAGTGAGTATATACAGAGTAATAGAGATAAAACTCTTCGTTGCTATGTAATTATTGAGTATATATATATACACTGTAACAGAGATAAGACTGTTCGTTGCTAAGTAATTATTGAGTAAATACACAGGAACAGAGATACGACTGCTCGTTGCTAAGTAATTGTTGAGTAAATACACAGGAACAGAAATAAGACTGTTCGTTGCTAAGTAATAATTATTATGCAGTACACATTTGCCCGACAATCACAAAGTCATAAATCCTGTATTGACGATCTCGGCGATAATGTTTAGATTTATCTCTGGATATGGATCAATTGATTTATTATTATAAATGAAATGTAGGTACTCTGTATCTAGCACCCTGTACACTCTGCTTCGTTTATGTTACTCTACATTGTTAGAGTAATATCTAATGTTGCTATATTTGTTCACTCTTACGCTTAGAGATTTGTTGTACTATAGAGAACTGTAGTGTGCACGCTAACACACACACACAAACATACACACACTCCGCCACCAGCAGATAGATAGGCACACCAAAACCTGCATAACAATACTACAATCCACCAGGGGGCGTAACAAGTGACCAGTTTTCTGTCCGAACTGACAGACAGACGGACAGACAAACCACCGACCTCAGTAGAGCCTCAACATAAACCTCAGTAACGAGGTAGCACGTGCTACCGCCGAATCCAGGTCACGACAGCTATCCGAGATCCGGACGAACACCTGCTGCCCCTTACATAGATCATGTGCTCGGAAATGGCCGAAAAGCGGTATTATCCGGTTTCCGGTGGCTGACTTCCGGAAGCCGGGCTATCGGGATGACGTGGCATAATGGCCGCCCAATCCGCGGTGAAGCCACTCGGCCATGTGACCACCGTCGGTGATAGGCCCTCGAATATCGCCCGGACGCGTCGCCTTCGCGCTCGTCACGTGACTGACAGACGTCATCGATCATGCGCATGCGCAGTAGTCTAGCACCGATACGCCGGTCATTTAGTGGGCCGGGCTTTCGGCGAGGGATTTCCGATGTTAGTTTTTGTTATGTTATGGTTGGAATCCCTCCCCCCGTGCGGCTGAGTTGAGATCGATCTTCATTATGGTGTCGTTGGTTGATTTCTGCGTTCGGTGCCACTTACAGATGTTAGTCGGCGACAGACAATTTGATCGGGTCGCTCACGACATCTATATCCATCGACGGTGGTCATGTAACCGGAAATCTGCTGTTCGCCCATTGAAGTACGGATGGTATCTGGAGTTTTGAAGGAAAAGTCGTGATTCCCTTCCTCAAACAGATTTTCAGTAAAGTATTAGACATATGGGTTGGCCATCCTCCATTTTGCCCTTCAGTTCCAATTTTTACTCTCCACTCGTCCTTCTCGTCTCTGGCTATTTCATTTCCTGACCAACATAATCAATATTTTTCGGACCTCTTTGGACCTTCTCCACTGGACGTTCTTTCCCACCCTCATTAAACTCCCCCGACCATTGCTGCATTTTCTATTAATTGTCCTTCTTGGAATCATCATCTGATTTGCTGTGGACCCTCCCGTGACCTTTCCTCGTCCTTCTCTGTGTCTACCACTCCGTAATACCCCAAAGTACATAAAATTCTCGGAGACAAAGGACTGATAAAGGGAGACAGATATCCAGAACGGACTTGACGCGACCCGGATCACTTTGTCGGCGATCCGGAAGCGCGTAAAGTGTCGCCAGTAGACTGCTCTCTGATCCTGAAGGCGGAACATATAAACTCCGGGCCTGGAGATAGGGCTTCCGGTCCCACGGCACGCCACCAAGCGGAGCGCCGGGGATTTACTGCAGTACTGATAGGGCACCATGACACATCCACCGACCGATACACGTACACAAACACACACACACACACACACACACACACACATATATATATATATATATTTACTAACACACCCATCAATCGATACACAAACATATAAACGTAGGCAGTGACGCATGAAGACAAGTATGCACACACACACACACACACGCGCGCAAACAAAACATACTCGCACTCGTAAAAATTCCAAACAATACATGCACTTTTAGTATTAAAAACGGATTTACACCCTGACAAATAAATAAGTATACGTATGTATAAATGTGGAGCTTGTTTATATATATATATATATATATATCCTAAAACACATACACACACACAGTACCCATAATTTATCAGTCATCCTGGTTTCGATCGTAACCAGACCATACACTGGTCGTTACTGGTTACGACACCAGAGGGAGCTCTAACATCATAGGCTCGGATAAACAATGGTTGTCTATAAGCGAGACACGTGACTATTGGAAATAATTATCTAAATAATTATTTACGGGAAAGATACAAACTACCGGATACCGGAAACGTGTCGCGGTGACGTCACAATTGTAAATAGTTAAATATATTGCAGGTTTGGGAGGTGTTCGGATAGAAATCGTCTAGATTCGTATCTTAATGTTGGTGACTGACTATATGTCAACGTCTGACAGTACACCATAATTATTCATCATTTTATGTACGCATCCATTATTTATCAAATTTATTGCACAAGTACGGATAGCCACATAATAACTATATATCGGTATGCTGTATAATTTCAACACCCCTATCTATACAACATTCACACACTCCAATACGAAAAGAACGCTTATGATTCTGTCGCGTCATTACGCCGCCCCGTTTCTTAGCAACGCTTAAACAACATTATACAGTATGGGCGGCCTTTTCGGCCCCGGCTCGCGTCGTAACGCGGTAACGTAACAGTTGCCTTTTGTCAGCCCGTCAGGGGGCAGCACTAAACAGCGCTAATTTCCCCAGTCGACGGCTAACAATGGCCAGAAAACATAAGCAACTCGGCTCGTAAATCTTGGCACACATCGTCAGCGAGAGAATAGTAGCTTAGACCTAACTGAGAGAGAGAGAGAGAGAGAGAGAGAAATTCATCAATTCTTCGGCTGTCGGCCTTTCTCTAGGCGACAACCCTCGTTAGATACGATAACATACGAGGAGATGAGGGGGGAGGGTGATGCTGGGTGTGTGAGAATGGCGTGAAAATTAACATCAAAGACACTAAAGACTCGTTAAAACTCGGATTATTTCTTCAAAGATCACGAAAATTAAGTACGTTTTGCGTTTTGCGTCGTTTTATGGAATGTTGTAGGCCGCTCTACTGGCTGAATATTGTCCTCGTATGACATACGCCGGAAGCCGGCGGAGTATAAGTCGTGTATTTAGATGTGTCTTTTTTATGATTAATATACCAGATTATGTCGTTAATTTAAGAAAGTATCCCGTTTAAGAGCTGTCATTTGAATAAAGTTGATTCTTCCAGGAAACGGCAACGGAAATCCATATTTTCTAACTTGAGTACCTTGAAGAAGAAGATGATGATGATGATTGATGTTTTACGGCCACTTTTGTGCACAAGGTAGGCTAAATGGCCAAAGCTAATGAAGCGAAGTCAAAGATGAAACAACCTTCAGATATGCCCACGCCGAGATTCGAACACGGGTGGTAGTGATCTGTAGTCTAACGCGCTATCAGTTAAACCATGGAGGCGCCCTTGAAGAAGAATGCTGCATTTAATAAGTAGACTTAAATATGTATTTTATCTATGTTAGCACTTAGCAGGGACCTTATATTTTATTGATAAGTCTGACTTTGGAATAGGAATGATGTCTTCCATCTGAAATAATGACGCTTGGCTTAACTCTTTTGATTGAAATAGTTTCATTCAAATTACATAATCCATTGTACGGAATTCAATACAGCAACATATGAGAGTAGAATTGTACTGAGTCAATTTTATGACATTAAAGGCGAATCTTAGCTTATTTCTCATAAGAAACGTTAAAACCTGTTATTAGCCATATTGTTTGTATTATAGACACAATATACATGCATAATACGGTTGACTAAAATGAATATTACGTCATTGAATAACATATACTACTTATAGTAAACAGTGGCTTCCCTTTCATAAAATATCACTTCTCTCTTTATGATTAAGCAGTTGACTTTAAGAATGGCGATGAAAAATTGGATATGATGTTCAGAAGCCCACTAAAATGTTGATATATTCTCTAACCCCCTCCCCCCCAAATAAATAAATAAAATTAAATAAAACAAGCTCATTTAATGTCATGTAACACATTTCAAGCAAATCGAATTCAATAAAATGACACAATCATAACAAGCCATTTTAAAATCATTCTATTTTAATGGTCTTCTTTAAGTAATAAAGTCGCAAACCGCCACTCACGTCATTATATATCTGATTTGAATATTTCACATTCATCGTCCAATATACATTTAATAAAACATATATCACAACTTCCCCATATGTATGCATACAGTACAACGCCTCCTTGCGGCCACGCCTGAATGACGGTCAGTGCCTATAATGCGGCCAGATTCTATGGTCCCAAACATCAGGCCTTTAACCCAACGCTAATTATGTTGTCAATAGCGGCCACGCCTCTAATGCGTATTACGGCCAACACTTGAAGTCCCAAATGCCAATCAAGGTCCCCAATAACGGCCAATCAGTATATCGATTTTACCTGACGGCAGCAATTCACACGTGATAATAATTAGTTTCGAAGAGACATAGGGAAAACACGCAAACTGTTGAATTAGATAAGTTGCTTTTGATTATCAGTGTCCCCCACCATGCCACACTGTTTGTTTCATTTGCTGTATAAATGCTACCACAATTTATGAAATGGAATCATATCGTTTTAGATATTTAGTGGACACGCAATACAATCACAAATACTAAATCTTTGAGAATGGCTACAAAAAATAAAACGAAAAGAACTTTCACTCAAACCAAAAGTAGACCTGTTGAAAAATAGTGATGGTAAAAATAGTTAAATAATGCTACGAATTTGTACACATCTATCACAAAGCGATGTACTTGCATACTATTATTTTTATTTTTATTATGTTTCCGATGAATACAATTTGATTATAACATGTGCTAGGCCTAATGTTTATTCCGGCATCGCTCAAATTTTAATAACCAGCTTTTCAATGAAGCTAAATTTGGGTTGCCTTGTATTGGGGCCAGTCCTCAATTACGGCCACAAATCACTGGTCCCAATTGTGAACGTAATGCAGGCGTTGTACTGTATATATATATATATATATATATATATATATATATATATGTGTGTGTGTGTGTGTGTGTGTGTGTGTGTGTGTGTGTGTGTGTGTGTGTGTGTGTGTGTGTGTGTGTGTTTCAAGCTCTATATACTATATAAGGTCATCGCGACTAGAACACTTAATTATTCAAGTGTACATTAAGGGCGAAAATAATCTTCGGCTTTATTTGTATACTAAATCTAGGCAGTCAATTTCTAAAGATCTTTAGATTTTCCGGATAGAATGTACTTCAAGGAGCGCCACGTCAAAACCTATATAACCTTGCTGAAAACTGAAGTAATTTTGCTTATTTTTGTTCCTAGCTCACACAAGATTTCCATCTGCATGTTTTTGACAACTTAATCCGATCTGTCCGTTGATGAAGCTGATCCCGGTTAACAATGACAAGAGAGACTTAAACTTTTTTAATTAACAGACAGCCATAAAGATAGCTTGTTAGACATTACCACACCCACTGTGCTCTGACCTGGATGGATCACCCCCATAATCAGGACTGTAAATAAGTAGATTTGTGGACTTTTGTTGCACGCTGACTTAGGGACTGTTGAGACTTTATACATGTCCCAGCATGAAAAGTCGCTATTCTTGATGAATCATCCAGAGGCTGTATTCCCGATTCGTGACTCTCTGTGGCTTTTTTGCACCATATGTTAACACGCACCTACACACGCACGCACGCACACACGCATATATATATATATATATATATATATATATATACCTAGAGAGAGAGAGAGAGAGAGAGAGAGAGAGAGAGAGAGAGAAACCTTTTAACATTTAAGTGTGATCTATATCTCATATATATTTCAATTATCAGCCGGTGAACGTTTAAATTGTCACCATCTTGTAGCTGATCGATTATTTATTGACAAAGACGCTAATATATTCTCAGAACTACTCACTAAAGGTATATCTACTACACAACAAAAACCAGAACTTAACAGTCTGATGAAGCCAGGAATATATTTACTACTTCTGTTATTGTTCAATAAGAGATGAATATTATTATGTAATTGTGTTTTATTATAATATTGTATTATAGGATAATGGCAGTATTTATTATATTGAAGCTCATATATATATATATATATAATATATATATATATATATATATATATATTGCTGGGTGTGGGTGGGTGAGGGTGGGTGTGGGTATTTTAGTAGTGTGAGATAAAGCCCTACCACAGGAAATCTCGAATCGTGTAGTTAAACTCCGGACGATTCAACAGGGAACTAAATACAGAGCCGTGACTTTTTACGTTGAGACACGTGTAATGTCTCACCAGTCTGTCACCACTCTCTGAGTGTGTTTCTTTCTCTCTCCCCCTCTCTCAACATGTTTTTGTGCGTGCGTGCGTGTCTCTCTCCGTTTTTGTCTGCGCGCGCGCGCGTGTATGTGTGTGTTAGTCGCATCTTCGGTTTCTTCCAGCGCCCCGAACTCCACTCACAACACGGCAATTCCATTTAGTCTTTATCAGCTGTCTGCACTCCGTACGTTGAGTTACGATACAGCTGTTACCAGCTGCCAATAAGACGCCGACAATCGGAGTTGTTTATCTCTATATAAGAAGACGAGCGGTCGGTTGAGATGGTCCCTAACTATCTGCCGACCCCTTGCCATGTCAACACAGATGTATACCAAAATTATCTCGCTCTAATCTGACCGTTTGTTCTAATCTCCGAGATAAGAGCATCTCAGAGAGAGATAAACCGTTATCTCGACATGAGATCGTTAACTATTCCATCTAGTGACGTCTCTAGTCCGTGATAAATAGAGGGATGTCACTTTGTCTAAAGTTAGATGTCTGGCCAACTTTTGCCGGTTTTCACGTCCACTCAACCTCCACACACCTCAGTCCACTCAACCTCCACACACCTCAGTCCACTCAACCTCCACACACCTCAGTCCACCCAACCTCCACATACTTCAGTCAACTCAACTTTCACATTCCTCAGTCTACTCAATATCCATTTGTTTCGTTCAACTCAACTGCCACACACCTCATTCCTTTCAACTTTCACACACTTCAGTCCTTTTAAGCTGTACACACTTCATTCCACTCAACCTGCACATACTCCAGTCCACTCAACCTTAAGAGATATACCCCACTCAAACTTCACATACTTCAGTCCACTCAACCTGAACATACTTCAGTCCACTCAACCTTAAAATACCTCATTCCACTCAACCTTCACATATCTCATTCCACAGTCAAGTTTCACATACCTCATTCCACTCAACCTTCACATACGTCAGTTAGCATTTTATATGGCGCCTTATTGCTCTATTTGAATTGCTCTAAGAGCTTTTACCTTTAAATCATAATTAAAAGTTTTCTAACCTGATACAGCACATCCACATTTATACATAAATACACTGATTTATATATTATAAATACGTTAATTTAAATAAGTTGGTTAGAAAATATTTCTCTACTTGCCGCAAGTTTAATATGATTTGACAACTTATTCCACAATCTGGGAGCTGATGCTAGGAAGGAATTCCCTCCGTACATTATTGTATGGCTTTTTGGTACAGTCCAAAAAATGAACAGGTCTCAGATCGGGGCATTCTCATTGGTATATACTAAAGTGGTGCTGTTCCACTTAGTACTTTGAAAGTACGAAACAGGATCTTGTATAGTGTGACCTGAAACGAACAGGAAGCCAGTGTAGTTGGAACAAAACTGGTGTCACAAGACATGCAGTGCAATTCTGGACTCGCTTTTAGGCAGTTTGTCAGAGAAAGGAGGTTATTATATATCAATGAATTGCCATAGTCCAGTCTAGAAATAATAAGGGTTGGGGCTAAAGTCTTGTATTTCTCATCATCATCATCATCATCATCATATATATATATATATATATATATATATATATATATACTTACGAATAAGTCCGTGTTTTCTTATTTGATAATAACAGAACTTACATATATAATTCATCTGCTTCTTCATTCCTAGAGTATTATACAATATAAGCCACTGCTTTCTTACAGATATGGAATAATTTATACAACTAGATACTACCTTAATGCGAAGATTCTCGAATTCAATTTAAGCATGTTTCTGCTCATGCAAATACTTAAGTCTTCAATAAAAGTTTCAATAGACCTATTGCATGATGACGTCAAAAACCAAAACAAACCAGATGCACTTTGCATTGTGGGATTTATAGGGGGTCCGCTGAGCGATAATACCATGATAATCCCGCCATTTTAACCTTAAGCGTCAATGTTCCGGATCTGTCATAATCATGCAAAAAGCTAACTCCTGCGTACCGTATTGTCATGCCACTAGTAAGCGATATAAACATTTAAATTGGCATGTGTTGGCCGTGGGATGAAACGCTGAGAAAGCGTTGGGCAATTTTAATTCGAAATGACAATCGGCGAGTCAAAGTTTTATAATTACAGTGTCAGTGTAAGGATTGACTGAAACAGTGAAAGGCGCAAATAAAGTGTAATTTACCAATATTAGTATCCATCAGATCATAGATAATAATATTGGTAAATAAAGTGTAATTTACCATATTATTATATCCATAAATAATAAATTAAATTTACCAATATATTGGACTCCATTCTTCTTCTTTTCGTTAAATATAATTTTAATGTGATTTACTATGAACACCACATTTTTGTGTATGCGTGCGTGTGCGTGCGTGCGTGCGTGCGTCTCTCTCTCTCTCTCTCTCTCTCTATATATATATATATATATATATATATATATATATATATATATATATATATATATTATCCCTTTTTCTGTCTGTCTGTCTGTTTGTCAGTCTCTCTCTTTCTCTCTCTCACCCTCAATTTTTCTCTCTCTGTCTCTCTCTTTTCTCTCTCTCTCTCTCTCTCTCTCTCTCTGTCTGTCTGTCTGTCTGTCTGTCGTTCAGGCTCTATCTCCTCTCAGTATGCCTATACATATTACCTGACTGACAGATAAAATCGTCAATACAATAACATCATCATCATATTTAATAATTTTTCACGTTCAGACTAACAGACCTTTTACCGATTTTCGGGTCTCATCGCTGTTTTTTTCCCGCGAAATCTGCGAACAACCGAAATCAATTGGAATGCCACGCAGCTATTAGTGCCCGATATTAGGAGAATATGTTGATTAACAGACGTGACTGAGCTACCTAACAGCTGTACTATACAACTTTTCTCACACTCTTATTGCTACCTTTTGACGAAGCTCATACTAATGTCATCCTCCTGTACGCAATGCGAGATTATTAGAACGTCCACTCAGAAAATACACCCATACAACGGTCGATTAAAAAAAGTAGACCATTTCCTAATTCACCATTTAGCCTCTAAATCAACAAACAAATTCCAAAATATTTATTACATTTCGAATATTATTTGTGTATTTATACCTTTTTGTGTGTAAATGTTGGTGTTTTGTCTAATTGCCATTTAGACTAAACCGGATACAGGTGATAAAGATACCTGCCATCAGCTGTGGAATAGACAATCATATTTCATGCTTATCGTTGTTTTTTAATGATATAACCAAACATGATTACCAAATATTATCAAATATTTATGTTTTCCTATATTATTATCATACTATTATCCTATTGATATTGCCTAATTATGATATTATTCTATTGAGTCATTCATGTCTCCATTGCCACGATATAGCGTACATAAATACACACACACACACACACACACACATATATATATATATATATATATATATCGCATCTCAATTAGTATACCATGGTGCCATCTCTACTGTCTTATGGTTGCCTCATCCCTATTGTCGTATCATTCTCCCATCTCTACTATCTTATGATTGCCTCATGTCTATTGTCTTATCATTGTTCCATCTCTACTATCTTATGATTGTTTTATCTCTATTGTCTTATGATTGCCCGATATTTACTATCTTATGGTTGTCCCATCTCTACTATCTTATGATTGCTCCATCTCTACTATGTTATGATTCTCCTATCTCTACTATTTTATGACTGCCTCATCTCTATTGTCTTATGATTGTCCAATCTCTACTATCTTATGATTGCCTCATCTCTATTGTCTTATGATTGTCCAATCTCTACTATTTTATGATTGCCTCATCTCTATTGTCTTATGATTGTCCCATCTCTACTATCTAATGATTGCCTCATCTACATTGTCTTATGATTGTCCAATCTCTACTATCTAATGATTGCCTCATCTCTATTGTCTTATGATTGTCCAATCTCTAACTATCTTATGATTGCCTCATCTCTATTGTCTTATGATTGTCCCATCTCTACTATCTAATGATTGCCTCGTCTCTATTGTCTTATGATTGTCCAATCTCTACTATCTTATCATTGCCTCACCTCTATTGTCTTGTGATTGTCCCATCTCTGCTGTCCTATGATTGTCGCATATCTGCTGTCCTATCTCTTTTGTTACACAGCTACTGTGCTATATTTCAATCTGCCTTAAATTCATGTTGTGCCGTTCTACTCTTTTCTTAAAAGTAGACCTTATTAGTGAAGACCTGATATACTGGAGTGACGTCAGACCATTTGTTAACTCTCTATTTCGCCAGAAGGTGGCGCCATTAAATGCTGATATGACGTCACGCCGACGTTAGTATGCCACAGAAGAAAGGCTGGCTTGTTTATTGTGTAAGTTATAAAAAGGTAAACAACAACTGGTTGACTACTCGCTATACTATCTGACTTAACTGACTGCTTTAAACTGAATCATCACTCACCGCTTAAGTAAAATAATATATATGTGTGTGTGTGTTTGTGTGTCTCTGTGTGTGTGTGTGTCTTTAGTTTGATATAGGCTGATTTATTCGGATTGATCAATGGGTGGATAGGATGTTTAGACGAAAACAGTAATTAATAGATAATTAATTAATCAGTTTTCATACGCATTCTCTCCCCAGTCAGCATCATCATATCGATGTATTAATAGTATGGTTGGATGTTATAAAAACACTACGTACTATTGTCTTATTTACTCCTCATCCCGCGATGCCTTGTCTTATTGATTGACTGATTGTCTGGATTGTGTTACGTGTATCATTGCCATCTCAGCTACATTGTTAGCTTGTTTACAAACATAACCGACATCATTTGTCAATTAATTGTGTGGAAATTAATAGGTTATCTATACCTATATATCTATATAGCTATCTCATCTTGTCCTAACCGTCGCGACGTCTTTCAGATGAAGCCCATCATCTTCTCCTCGGGCTGCATTATCTTCGATTTATATGTGTCATATTAATGCGATAATTGGCTGTCTTCAACAGAAGGTAAATAGTACTCACCTTAATGATACAGTAAACATTTATCTCTAGGAGCCAACAGTTCACGCTTAATCACGTGTTGCTGAATTTGTCAACGTCATTAAATTGGCTACCGGATCTCTCTTTAATACATAAACATCCAATGTAAGATCTATAATATTCATCACCAACTAAATGCCCTACACATATACTGTATTCTCTCTGGATAAAGACAAAACCAATATTTAATGCCTATTTACCTCGCGGATATGAAGCTAATTCCGTAAACCGGTCAAATTGAGACGAGACTACAGTGTCGGGTTAAATGACACTGTATATCACTGTTCATAATAAACATAACATGTGTCAACATCTTAGGCACACGCATACCCCCCCCCCCACACACACACACACACACACACACCGAAACTAGCTGACGTATCTGCACACTACATACTCACACACACGCACACATGTATACGTGCACACCGAAATTTCATGGCATAACTGCACACGAAAACTTCTACGCACGCGAGCGTGCACGCGTGCTCGCACACACACACACAGACACACACACACAGACACACTTGTACCCCAAGAGTGTACGCGGTAAATAACAACAAAGCACTTCGACCACCATTTTCGAAATGTTCCCTTTGTGTTTTATTGCGCGCATAAAACAAACCGAAAATGGCGTACAGACCATTTCCGGTTTGCCCGCGACCGGTTTGACAACCGACTCAAGTCACTACGACGGAACTACAGCTTTAGAAACCAGCGAAAATAAACATTCAGACGCCATATTCTCGCAATACGAACTATTATCTTGGGCGCAAGGTGATATGTCTTACAGAGAAACCTGCCCACACGACCATGCGTTATATCCCTCTTTATTTATAGACAGTAAACTCTGCCTTAGAAGCCTCCCTCCGTTTAGCGACTAACCAGAGCGGTCTCCGAGGTATAATCTCTCCAAAAAAACGTCTTCTTTTGTGTAAAGTTACATGTTGCACCCACACTATGTTAAGCTCCCTTAAGCTACGGGAGTTATACAGTCATTATTTTACGCTGTAACCTGACGGCTCATTATCGGGTTTATCTATATTTAGAACAACGGATAATGACCTATTTTAGTTCAAGCTCTCTACGACGATTGTATATGGAACAGGTCGACGGGTGAGGTCAACAGTGTGTCATCTATTTATGGTTTAAAAAACGTTTCTTCTTTTAAATTCTCCTCCTCGTGGTTACTTCTGGATAAATACCATCTACGGTTCTCCGGTTTAAGGTAAGCTCGATCTACCTCATATTGCGGGTTTTACCGTAGAACGCATAATAATAATAATAATAATAATAATAATAATAATAATAATAATAATAATAATACCAGTAGTAGTAGTAGTAGTATGATATGATATGGATAACAATGGTTGATTGATTTCTAAACAAAATATGATTAAATCGTCTGTAACATTGTTAATTAAGGTATTATCAAATTTTACCGTCATTTCCAAGTCATTAAGTATGTTAATTCCAGCTGCTGACCGAAACTTACTTAACTTTGCCATAAATATAACCGAATCTTCAAAATAGACAACTTTTGACAACGATGACGTCACTTTTTTCCATATTTTCCGCTTACTCAATTTTCGAAGATGAAGTCATATGCAAAAATGACTCTGCCATCATAATTTGCATACACATGTGTATAAACAATTCGCTCCAAAACGAAAACGAAAATCAGGATGTAATATAATTAGACATTGACATACAAGTATATTTCTTCCTATTTATATAGCTTTCTATCTACTTATATATCCATCCATCCATCCATCCATCCATCCACCTATTTACATATCTATATTTGGTAAAAACCACCTTAGGCGGTGGAAATTCCTTCTTACATATACTCGTGACGTATAGACATAAAATCGGGTTCAAACCTCATGGTGGACTGAAGGATGCTTCACCTTTCACCTCACCTCATTATCTCTGGAGGTCAGGTATCATCCAGACTAAAGTTTAGGTTCAAAATTGCTATAACATACTCCGGATATCATGATAATTGTTTCGTCAGTTAACGATATCATTATCTTAACGCCATATTTATTATTTGTGTTATGATAGTAAATATATAAACGACATCAGGGAATAGCTTACGAAATAAAGCAATATAAAATGGTATTATTCAGTTTATATAATTATATTTATTATCTAAACCTACTCCTCCCCCTCTCTCTCTCTCTCACTCTCTGTGTGTGTGTTCTCTCCCACTCTTCATACTTATTACCTACTTATATTTTTTATTTATCTTTATATATATATATATATATATATATATATATATATATATATATATATATATATATTAATTACTTCTAGATCTCCAATTGCGTGAACTGAGCCAAATAGAGAGCTACAGCTCTATGGACTAAGCCAGATAGTAGGCTACAGCTGTGTGTACTGAGCCAGATGATGGGCTATAGCTGTATGGACTGAGCCAGATAATGGACTACAGCTGTGTGTACTAAGCAAGATTGCGGGCTACAGCTATGTGGACTGAGATAGATAGAGGGCTACAGCTGTGTGGACTGAGATAGATAGAGGGCTACAGCTGTGTGGACTGAGCCAGATAATGGGCTACAGCTGTATGGACTGAGCCAGATAATGGACTACAGCTGTGTGTACTAAGCAAGATTGCGGGCTACAGCTATGTGGACTGAGATAGATAGAGGGCTACAGCTGTGTGGACTGAGCCAGATAATGGGCTACAGCTGTATGGAATGAGCCAGATAATGGGCTACAGCTGTGCGTACTGAGCAAGATTGCGGGCTACGGCTATGTGGACTGAGATAGATAGAGGGCTACAGCTGTGTGGACTGAGCCAGATAATGGGCTATAGTTGTATGGACTGAGCTAGATAATGGACTACAGCTGTGTGTACTAAGCAAGATTGCGGGCTACAGCTATGTGGACTGAGATAGATAGAGGGCTACAGCTGTATGGACTGAGCCAGATAATGGGCTACAGCTGTATGGACTGAGCCAGATAATGGGCTACAGCTGTGCGTACTGAGCAAGATTGCGGGCTACGGCTATGTGGACTGAGATAGATAGAGGGCTACAGCTGTGTGAACTGAGATAGATAGAGGGCTACAGCTGTGTGGACTGAGATAGATAGAGGGATACAGCTGTGTGAACTGAGCCAGATAGTGAGCTCCTGATTCGTAGTCTGGCCGTCTATCATTCTATCTGACTGTCTGACTGTCTGTTTGACTGTACGACTGTTTGTAATTGAATTATATAAACTTGTTTTTCTCTTCTATTGAAAGTTATACATCGATTATGTTCAATTATATTTATTAACTTTTCTCTTTACCTATCTATTTGTTTATCTAGCTCTTCTTCTGTCCATTTACTTATCTATCAGCTTAGTTATCTATATATCTACATTTTCCATCAATTAATTAATTTATAGGTAGATAGACAGGAGACAGATAGATACTGAAAGGAAATGAAAGAATACCATATTGTATTTAAACAAATAGCCACATTGGATCTATAGGTACATACATATATACGTAAACAAACAAACGAACAAACGAATGAACCAATCAACCAATCAACCAACCAACAAACAAGTAAAACACAATCGACCAAACACATAAACACACACACACACACAAAACTAATGTCGCTACGTGTTTGAGACAATGACAGCAATAGATATAATAACCAAGATGACGTCGCATCTTTTATCCTACGTCAAATCATCCTAATAGATCACGTGCTGCTTATGTAGTTTCTTTTGATAAATACACCACGTGACCAATCGTCATTTCCGGCAGACGTGACCGTAATCGGAATGAAATCATGTCTTCGTGGAACTACTAATACGTGTCTCGATATACCTCTGGCATTCTATGACATCCTCCTATGACTTATTATATATCATCTGATATTCTGTAATATGACTAACATCCTCTCATCCTGTAATATAATCTGATATTTCTCATTATGAGATAAAGCGATATTTCCTTGACATCCTTTCTCTACCCTATGATAGCCCCATTTAATCGGCCACATCTTATGACATCCTACGAGATCTTATTATTTGTTCATACGTCTCACGTCATTTAAAAACCCTTTGTTTCAAGGGATGTCAAAGTCTCTGACATCCCTTGATACGAATGGCGTTCACGTTATATCAGAAGGCTCTCAGAGTCACAAATTGATGGGAAGAAATAAAATATATCTAGATTGGATGGGGAAAGGGCTGCCAGAGAGGTATATAATGGCATCATACCTCAACATAACATCATCTTACCTCGATGTAACATTGTCACATCCCAGCATAACATCATCATATCTTGAAATAACCTCATTATGCCTTTATTAACATCATCATACCTTGACACAACATCATTATGCCTTGACACAACATCATCATACCTTGATACAACGTCATCAACCTTGATGTAACATCATCATACCTTGATAGAACGTCATCAACCTTGGTGTTAACATCATCATACCTTGATATAACATCATCGTACATTGATACAACGTCATCAACCTTGATGTAACATCATCATACCTTGATAGAACGTCATCAACCTTGGTGTTAACATCATCATACCTTGATATAACATCATCGTACATTGATACAACGTCATCAACCTTGATGTAACATCATCATACCTTGATAGAACGTCATCAACCTTGGTGTTAACATCATCATACCTTGATATAACATCATCGTACATTGATACAACGTCATCAACCTTGATGTAACATCATCATACCTTGATAGAACGTCATCAACCTTGGTGTTAACATCATCATACCTTGATATAACATCATCGTACATTGATACAACGTCATCAACCTTGATGTAACATCATCATACCTTGATAGAACGTCATCAACCTTGGTGTTAACATCATCATACCTTGATATAACATCATCGTACATTGATACAACGTCATCAACCTTGATGTAACATCATCATACCTTGATAGAACGTCATCAACCTTGGTGTTAACATCATCATACCTTGATACAACGTCATCAACCTTGGTATAACATCAGCGTACCTGATAATAATATCACCATTCCTCAACTTAACCTAATTATACCTCGAGATAATATCAGCATACCTTGACATGTGACGTTATAGTCCAACAAAATGGCGGCGCCTAAGACTTATGACGAAACAAACACAATATGTCAGTGATGAAACCCAAACGTTATGATGGTTATAAATCTTTACCTGATGGGCAGGTGATGGGCGTCTTCTTTTAATATACGTCATATTGATGATATATTATGACGTCAACATCATTGAGGGATGCGTAGTATAATGAGTAAGAAGGAAGCCATATTGAACGAGGAACGACTGAATAATGTTGTAGGTAAAGGGTCTCTCTCTCTCTCTCTCTCTCTCTCTCTCTATATATATATATATATATATATATATATATATATATATATATATATATATATATATATATATATATAAATGCACGAGTATGAACATCGTGCAAATATGTGTTCGTGGTGCATCTATATCAGGGTTTTGTTGTTGTATTTGACGTATTTTTTGTCAGCTGTCTTTATCAGTTTGTTCAGAGAGCTGCCGACGTTGTCCCGATGGACTGCACGATGTCCAGTTTATTATTTCACGCCAGCCAACGATCGGCGTCGGGCGGGAGTCGGCCCGACAGAGGAGGGAATCGTAGACCATCGGCTGGTCTGCTCTATCTGTCCATAAAGCCATTATACCGGCTACTGATGAGTTGTAATAGGTCCCAGGGTACGAAACCCCCGAACTTCGGCCGCTATCGGCCACTGTAAACCGCATCACTTCCTTGCCGATGTCACGCCGCTCGTGGCCACACTGGGGACGTCGGCAAGCTGTCGGTCCGTCGTCGGGGCAAAGCTTACGGAACAGTAGAGAAGTAGAGGTCGCCGGCCGAGGTCACCGACGGAGGCGCACGTGACTAAGTGACGAGCGAGAAAGTTTCGGGGTTGATCACGTGGCTGGTGATGTATCCATGCTTCCGTCGTCGATGTTAAGATGAGGCTAGTTTCGCTTCTGATAGCGTTGCCCAAAGCATGGATGACCTTTATGAGCTTGGTGACCTTTCTCCGACCATCACTTTCAGGTCAAAGTTGAAAGCTTGTTTGGGCGAGCCGACAATTGAGTATGTTTAAGTGAGGTAATAGTTGCCAATAGAAACTTGCCACTACCTGTCTCATGGTGTGTGTGTGTGTGTGTGTGTGTGTGTGTGTGTGTGTGTGTGTGTGTGTGTGTGTGTGTGTGTGTGTGTGTGTGTGTGTGTGTGTGTGTGTGTGTGTGTGTGTGTGTGTGGTGAGAGTCATTTACTGGCAGATACACGCAGGCACGAGCAGGTAGACAAATACGGTCGCACAAGACACGCGCACGCGCGAGGACTCGAACTTGCGTGGACCATGATAGAAGGAAGCCGCTATGGGGTCTGTTACAAGCTCATTAACTGGGAACACTTTTGTTTGGCTATCTCCTAATAGAGTGAATGGGTGAGCGAATGAGTGAGTCAGTGAGTGCGTTGTTTAACCTCATACCTGGTCATACCTGGCCGAGGGGTCGACTCCCGAGTTCAGCAATCTAATCTGATTTAACATCCTGTAGATAGAGCTAGCACTGAGATTCGGAACCAGCAGACCTGGATGTCTCGAGAGCTCCACGCTATCAACTCGGCTACGGGAGTGCTCGTCGTCGGTGATTTAGCCAGCGAACGAATCACCAACTAACCGCCGGACCGCCCGACCGCCCAACCGCCCGACCGCTCATCCAGTCAGCGGAGCACGTAGAAAACAATCGATCCTCCCACCAAAGTCTCCCCCTCCCTCGCTTCCTCCGGTCCTCCCCTCTCCCTCCCTCCCTCTCTCTCCCGTTGGCTGTGGGGAGAGCTGCCTGGTGCCCAGACTCGTCTGGTTGATAGCTAAACTGGTCCCCGAGCCGATAGACCGACGAGTGTTGTTGGTAGTCGTATTCCGAGTTCAGTAATCAGTCGAGTTGCTTTGTCAGCTCGAGCTTGTCTGACTTCGATCGGAGATTAAGACCTCAGCCGACCAGACCAGAGTCGCCACGAACTGCTAACGGCCGCTAAACACCGGCCGATGTCAATCCCTGGTCGGGCGATCCCGAACGCCTCCGCCGCCGCGCCACCAACCCACATCCGGATTGCCTCACTCTCACCGCCCGCTGGCCGGCCGCGATCTCATCCGATAAGCGGCTACCGATATCCTGAAGGATGTCGCCGTTATGTGTCGGCCTAGCTGATGAGGTGTTCACCTTCCGGGCCAGAGATCCGCTCGTCGTGGTGTGACTGGGATCTGGAATCGTCGCTGAGCGTCAATCCGGATTGGAGACGGCTTGGAAGCGTCGCATGCGCGCGCGGTTCCTAGTGGATGCTTGCGTTGTCGAGGCTGTCGAGCTCTTACGGGATATAAGCATTCGGCAACTAAAACGCTGTCAGTCTTCTCACATTAACGACCCCACTCGACGACAGCGATTTGGCGTTACGCGCGAGTTGACCTGAGGGTTAGTACGGACGTTTTTCTATATATCGTACCCTACACAACTCGGACACAAAACGACGGACGTCATCGTTGAAGCGAATGGAAAATAGTTAGAGAATACAATTAGTTGAGGGAGAAATGCGCCCGCCGGCACGTATCGCGTTCGTAGTGAAATCAGATCTGAAACCGTTGGCCCTTCGAGCTACTAGACGCCAGATTGGGTATCTGACTGCTGCTGAAAGGATTTAATCGGTTTCGGCGACTGTCGGCGGAATTATTGTCAAGATTCGTGGTTGGAGTCGTTGTGTCGAGATGGCGATAGGTCGGTGATCCGGAAGAATCCTTTCTTCCATTTAGGATTTCAACTTATTCGGCGCCTTGAGGAGACTCTAGGTTGCGTTATAGCCGATAATTTGAGCCTCCTTTTAAAGACAGTATTATCCGTGCCAAAAATAAGCCCACAACAGGATGGTCATCATGACATTATGCAACAATACCGCGATCCGAATTTCCGGACAACGTTCCGCTATGTTGGCGAGTGGATGTTCACGATTTCGATCCAGACTTCCTCAACGTTCCGTCGTGCACGTTCCGCTCGCCATTCAGATGAGCGTCGACGGCCGATTCTTGCACGGCGTCCCCTGGTGGACGTTCATCAAACTCTGTGTCTGGATTATCACGCTCACCGCACCAGTAGAAGCAGGTAAGGATCCTAGCCTCGCCTTTCAACTCTATTGTAATCGTATCATTTCCATTAATAACCGTATCCATGCTTACGCTCGCTCACCAACGGCGAGCACATCTCTACATCACGTTTTCCGGAACCGACCACGTTCCCTCGCCATTACGTTCTTCCACGGTAGCTGCTTCTTTGGCTAGCGACTGGTGGTCGTAGAGGACAAGAACGTGACCGTAGACGATAAACACGACAATCCTCTACCGCAAAAGATTCCTTTTTTGTCTCGCTTTCCCCCTCTCCTTTCTATCTATCTATCTTTATCTATCTATCTATCTATCTATCTATCTATCTATCTATCTATCTATCTATCTATTTTTTTCGATATATCTATCTCCCCTTCATCCGGATTCACGTCCTAAACTTGCTATGCGGGCGTCGCATGCAGCAAGCTTCGTGGCGTCGTAATCCGATTTCCAAATAATATCCGTTCATGGACAAACTTGATACAATTATTTTGTCTCGTTCCATTTCGATGTTTTTGTTTCGCCATTCTACCACCAGGCGCCGCTAATTATATCCAGAATTGTGAGCTTTTTAGTCGACGTTCGTTTTACGTCGTCGGCCAAATTTTAGCCGATAAAGATAAATTCGTTTGATCTAATCAGAGCCACTTCCTATTTAGTTAATAAATTCGTCACCTTACAACTCCCCGCGCCGCCATTGCCGTCCAAGGAGGCACCGTTTCGGCTCTGGGATCCAGAAAGTTCGGTGGCGCCATCTGCGGTCATTATCGTCTTGAGAGCAGCCAGTCACGTGAATCGCGTCGTGTTTTATAAATCGTATAGTCAGGAGGATGTGTAACTATCGGCCAACACGAAACTCGCATAAAAGTCAGACACGGGTGATCTAATGGTACGCGTTGGCCGTGTGGCGCCATCTGTCGGTAACGGTAAGATGTCTGTGTAGGTTCTCCGAAGCCAAATAATCGGTTAATTAACACGGTGATGATTAACTCGGTCCGTAAGAGAATTTAGTCGATGTGTTGATGAAACGAATTGGTTTGTTCGTGAGCGCGCGCGCGCGCTCGCATGCGTGCGTAATTAAGTTGGGCTGTTAATACACGTGTGCTGGATTATTAATACATGTGTACGTGCGTGTGTGTGCGTGTGTGTGTGTGTGCGTGCGTGCATGCGTGCATGCGTGCGTGTATTTAGAGTTAAGTCGTTTACATGTATATTAGTTTGGCGTGTTAACGAATTTGTTTTAGATAACAATGTTTATCTATGTGTGTTCTGTTACCGATTATTAATGTATGTATATCAGACTGGATCGTTAAGGCTAGTAGTGGTATAATGATTGAATATATATATATATATATATATATATATATATATGTGTGTGTGTGTGTGTGTGTGTGTGTGTGTTGCGTGTGTGTGTGTGTGTGTGTGTGTTATGGAGAGTTTTGCGAAGATAGATATTTATTAGTCACCAAGTTCTCGTTCAGATGATGAGTTCTCAAAAGAGATCCCGAAATTAAGAGGACATCCGGGTATAGTCATGCTTACGCCTATAACTTCTCTGTTTTAGTGTGCGTGCGTGGGTGCGTGCTTGCTTGCGTGGGGCATATTGCCACAGAATGCTATTCTGTATGTGTGAATTGTTATGCCCGGTGACTAGATGTGTATGTGCATGTGGGTGGGGTGCGCGTTTTATTTGGTTATATGCGTAAAATATGAGTGGGTGAGTGAGCGAGTGAATGAGTACGTGAGTGTATTCCAGTGTATATGTGTCTGCCTGTCTTTCTGTATGTCAATAGATGAGTGACGGACATGGCCGGCTGTCGTGACATTATATTATATAGACGAATCAGAGACAATGTTTAACTGTAGTCACTTCCTGTCGTATATTGTAACCGGATGTAGATGTCACTCGGACAATGCGAAAAACGGACGCATGCGCGACACGGCGGCATACAACGACACAACAGGAAACAACGACGACGTATAGCAACGAAACAAAACAGAACGACACATCACTATAACACGGAATGGTGAGATACACTAGTTGTACAGAACAACAACAACAACACCGGAGAGTGATACAGCGATATAACAAGAACAGCCTAGAACAAAAATATACAACGACAAACAACAGTACTAATATATACATATTTATACAACCATTTGAACAACAACAACAACAACAATAACAATAGCAAAATAAAAATAACAACAGCAGCAACAACAACAATAACAACAACAACATAACAGCGTATTGTTTCGTGAATAAGCGAATGTGTAAGTGAATGAATGAATGAATGAATGATTCAATCATTAATTATACCAATATATGATGGCTTAATATAATTGCCAATACCCCCACACTACATGACATCAGCGATCCAAGAACTGTCACGTGACTCGTCTCTCGCCGAGACAAACGTCACAGCACCACGTGATCATCAGTCGTTCGGTAACTAACGTAAACAGTTAATTACGTGGACAATAACCTTTGTTTATCGACTACACAACCAACTACATTACCTGACCTCGTTCTCGACTTCAGTAATAAACTACTTCCTCCACAGGTAGCTCAGTAAAGAGCCGAATTGACCCGGACAATATGACAAACGTCTTGTTATTATTGTTAGAGAAGAAACACATCGGATCGGGATAAATTTCGTACCTAAAATTATCCACCACCTCGTAACATCTTTAATACCATTAATACCATCAGTACCACCAATAGCACCAATATCACTCACGTCACCCACACTCCCCCACCCACACACTCCATCCACACCACTAATATCGTCGACACCACCAACACCACCAACGCCAATCATATTGCCCATATCACAGACATCACCAGCACAGCCGATGCCATTAACAACACCACCACCCACACCATCTGCACCACTAACATCACCCACCTCACCCACCCCACTAATATCACCAACGACGGGAGTAATATGTTCTATACAGTCGATTCATTCCTTCCGTCCGCATTGTACTATAGTTAATGTTATGACGTTACTGTATGGTGTCGAACCAAATGTTAAATGTTTTCTGTTTTATGGCCATTTCTGTGCACACTATTGGCTAAATGTTAATGGGGCGAAGTGAACGACGAAAAGCCCTTCAGATATAGCAAGGCCGAGATTTGAATTGCGAAGCTGAAACTGTGTGACCAACCGTACTACCAGCTTGGCCATTGAGACGACCCCTGAATGATGCTGACTAATTCTATATTTAATAATAATAATAAGGATGATGAGGATAATAATAATAATAATAATAACAACAAGCAGGACGTTCATCAGTATCCTTATCACCAGTATTGTCTATATTTGACGTCACGTGTTTTATCATGTGACCTAACCCGGCCAGGTATCGAGTGTTGTCACGGTGCCAGTCGACGACAAACATTCTCGTCGTCTGTGTAACTTGAGCTGTTTGCTAAGTTAATGTCTTCTATCACATCCCAATGGCCACCATGTAACATTAACCGTTTATGGATTACCCGCCCCCCCCCCCCGGTGACGGTGACTGCCACCGAGCGCTGAACGCCGCTAGAGAGAACCACGGGACGTCCCGACACAAAGCGCATTGTGTGTGTGCGTACGTACGTGCGTACGTGTGTGTGTGCGTATATGTGTGCGTTTGTGTGTGTGTGTCCCGGATAGCGTTCGAATCCCGCTCACTAAATGACTCCATATATGTTTCACGTCAGGATTAACTCGTCTCAGTTTAGACCCTTTAAGTGATATGCCGAATGATAGCCTAACATCGCACTGGTTGACATCTTGTCCTCGGGATCCA
This sequence comes from Paralvinella palmiformis, assembly GCA_025642065.1. Lineage (NCBI taxonomy): Eukaryota > Metazoa > Annelida > Polychaeta > Terebellida > Alvinellidae > Paralvinella > Paralvinella palmiformis. The sequence continues at coordinate 956,067 of JAODUP010000013.1, read as the reverse complement.
ATGATCCGGAACGTAACACGAGTCATAACCGATAGTATGCGCTAAAATACCCGACGTAGCGATAAATCCTGATATAGATCACACAGAGAGCGGCTTCTGAAAGGGACGACAATTTTCAGTTTAACAATTGACTTATTTGGTTTAGTTTACAAATTCTAAAATCCATTTACGTTTCTAAACATTATATTTAATAATTGGTCGAAAATTATATTTTTTAATTAGATAGAAAGGTAAAATTGAGTCTTATCAAAAAGATGACATCACCAATGAGCTTAATATATTTTGGCGTCAATAGATTGAGAAGAATTGATAAAACGTATATTTCACAGATCAGTTGTGTCCTAAGCACAATAGCCTGTTAATAGGAATTAAATGGATTATAGTAAACCAGGTATTTCGATTAAGCGAACATTTCTGTCTAAATCGGAGCAATACCGTGCCGGATGTTCTTCAACAGTGGTGTTGTCCTCAGGATCAGGATCAGGATTCGAAGCATAACCAGAGAAAGTACCCCCCCTCTCTCTCTCTCATATATATATATATATATATATATATATATATATATATAAAACACTCTCTCAAAACACACACAAAGAAACAGGCGCGCGCTTTCTGGTGTAACACGATCCAGAATGAGCCGGGTAGTGGCCATTATCGAACGTTCCCATGCCGTTAACACCACTATCTTGAAAGAAATACGGACTCGCTTTAAATCTGATCCCTGTCCACGTGATAGCCGTATCCGGACCGCTCCAAGTCGTCTTAACGGCATCGAATCACTCTACGCTCTCTGTGGACCGCCGCAGTCCGTCTTGAGCACCGGAAGTGGATCTTATCGTCGCCGCCATTGTTTGACATAGACCAAGAGAGAGAAAAAAGACGGATCCAGGTCAAATATTAAAGAGGACAATTCTCGGCGGGTAATTTTCCTAGTTACCTGGTCAATTGTCTACTTTTCGAGCCGAATACCGAACGTCGTAAAGTTATCTTCATCCCAAGTTGCTTAATTTACGTCAGCTACTACCTTTGACCATCAGGATCAGACGAGTAAAGTATATTTCGAAGAGTGATCCAGATGTATCACATCTCATTGTTAACTTTCAAGCTAGCGACATCCCGATTATGAAAACCTGTCTCTTCACAATGAATCCAATTATCTGTGGATAAAATATTTAAAAAACACGCTATTTATCGACAGGTCCTAGAGTTAGTCTACAAATCAACTTCCTCCCCAACTACCTTACCAGCCAAGGTATCTAATAATTAACTACCAGATATTCCATTGTGTAATGATTATTAATAATTTATTTTATCATTAACTACCTTACCAACCAACTATTCTATCAGCTAACGCCATATTATAGCAGGTGCGTGCTATAATATAATTGTTGCTGTTAGAATGTTAATTAGTTTGATAGACATTGTGTGAGATATAGACATTGTGTGAGATATAGATATTGTGTGAGATCTACACATTGTGTGAGATATAGAAATTGTTTGATAGAATGTTAATTAGTTTGTGGGACAATTATGTGAGATAAGACATTGTGTGAGATATAGATATTGTGTGAGATCTACACATTGTGTGAGGTATAGAAATTGTTTGAGATCAGACATTGTGTTAGATTTACACATCATGTGGGATATAGACCTTATGTGGGATGTAGACATCATGTGGGATATAGACATCATGTGGGATATAGACATCATGTGGGATATAGACATCATGTGGGATATAGACATCATGTGTTCGTTAGGGATTATTCTCTAGTAGCTGGTCTGTGTGATGTTTGTTGTCATTATTACAATAATGTCAACATAGAACTTAGACATAATGATAAATATTCAGATAGAACCCTAACAATGATAACTAAGACCCCCCCCTCTCTCTCTCTGTGTGTGTGTGTGTGTGTGTGTGTGTGTGTGTGTTAGTAGCGCTTTATAAGGCACTGATCGCGATAACGTGATTATACCATCTGGACGAGTCATCAGTAGGTCAGTACAGACAGACAGACAGACAGTTAGACATTTATTCGTGTCCTTTATCCAATCTTCCCTTCCCCGAATTGATGTTTCCCCCCCCCCTCAACTGACGACATTATAGCAATATGGCGGCGAGCTAGAGAATAATGATTGACATCTGACACATGTCTGTCAATGTCTGGATCGGCGCTCTTTGATCATCGGCGGCCATCGCGTGTCTGCGGGCAATAGCCATCCTTCCTCATCGACCCCGCAGTCTTCTCCGCCAACCATAATCCCGACATGTAGACCGCTATTCCCCGCTCTCCCCCCACCTTACCTCATCTCTATACCTCCCCCCAACAAAATACCCTGCAGCAAGTCCCCCCCCTCCAGTCGGCAGTAACTGTACACCCCGTAACAATGACCTGATAACAGACTCTTCTAAAAGAACTCTTGTATAAGCCGACAATTGTCAGCGGCTTATAATGGGATGATTTAAATGCCCATTAACAAATTAGCCATCGGCTCATGTTAAATGGGATACGGCAGTAAGCTGGCAGGGTGTGTAGACTTTTAACAGGTGTTTCAAAGTTCGAGTCCAATTTGCTACCGTTCGGAAACCCTCGTCGGATTCTGCCCAGCCTCCACATATCAGATTAGGACGACCTCCACCTACTAGATTAGGACGTCCTCCAACTACAACATTGGGATGGTCTCCACCTATAACATCAGGACGGCCTCCACCTACCACATCAGGACAGCTTCCACCTACCAGATAAGGACGGCCTCCACCTATAACATCAGGGTGGGCTGCACTTACAATATCAGGATGGTCCACCTACCTACCACATTAGTACGGCCTCCACCTGACATATTAGGACGCCGTCCATCTAACACAATAGGACGTCTCCACCTAACACAATAGGACATATCCACCTAACACAATAGGACGTCTCCACCTAACACAATAGGACGTATCCACCTAACACAATAGGACGTCTCCACCTAACACAATAGGACATATCCACCTAACACAATAGGACGTCTCCACCTAACACAATAGGACGTATCCACCTAACACAATAGGACGTCTCCACCTAACACAATAGGACGTATCCACCTAACACAATAGGACATCTCCACCTAACACATTTAGACGTCTTCCAAATACAACATTAGAGCAGCTAAACTGTGTTCCAGATTAATCAATGTTTCCTTTGTCTATCGGGTGTTTCAACCCATAATAAAACATTCTACCGGGTTTTGCTATTTCCTTAGAGAATAGAACACATATTACCCTCTCAATGCATTCTTTAGTCCACTCAGGCTTTACAAACTACATTTATTTAAGTCTTCATTGCCCTGGTCCACTTAGCTTCAACCTACTCAAGTCCAGTCAACCTCTGCATACCTCAATCCACTCATGCTACGCATTCCTCAAACCATTCAGTCTCTCCAACTATTTCAGTCTACCCAACTTCCACATACCTCAGTCCATTCAGCTTCCACATGCATCAGTCCACTCACCCTCCACATATCTCAGTCCAATCAACCTCCACATACATCAGTCCACTCAGCCTTCACATATATCAGTCCAACCAGACTCTACATATTTCAGACCACTTAGCCTCCACACATCTCTGTCCACTCAGCCTCCACATAGCTCAGTCCACTCAGCCTCCACATAGCTCAGTCCACTCAGCCTCCACATATCTCAGTCCACTCAGCCTCCACATATCTCAGTCCACTCAGCCTCCACATACCTCAGTCCACTCAGCCTCCACATATTTCAGACAACTAAGCTGTTGATCTGTATCTGTGAGAGAATTAATTCAGTAGATCTTTGAGGTAGCTATTTATCAGACGGTACCACGCGTGCCGGATACACCTGTGGGTGTTTAGTTGAGTTAGAAATGCTGGAATGTAACATAAATGAGCGTATATGATAAACGGTGAGAATGTATGTTCGGTTTCAGTCATTATTGGCCAAGAATCAATATTAAACAACTCCTTCTGTGCGCGTGTGCGTCTTATTTCGGTATTTATTATTAATTTATTGATTTAATTTATTATTTACCGTCCGTCAGTCTTCCGAATAAACATCACATATCGTACGTTTTAACTATCGTACGAGTTTATTAGCTATAACTATATGATGTTAAATAAACACAAACACAGACACAGTAAACGGCGGGTTACGCTCGTCGTCGTTGTAACGGTTTCGTTCGTTAAGCTAATAATGCTCAGTGGTCGTTAGCAGCCTTTGTCTATCGGTATATCAACAAATTATCAACTTTTCGTGGTTAATATAAAAACCGTTCATCGCTGATAACTCGCAGGTGCCGAATGGTAATCAGACCTGTGGTTCTAAAGAAATCTTTTACACCTGGACTACGGTTCTAGGCTAACAGCTGTTACCAGGAGCTCTTGCGTCATGCGGCCACCGTTGGCCGGCCACTTTTCGGCATGTTCCAGTTTCCGGAATGCTCGAATCCGGCGTCGGTTTTTCAGCCGGTTTTTTTCTCTCCCAATTATGTTAAGTCCGTTTTTCAGTTCGCTTTCTACACGTGTTGCCATTTAAACTGATTATCGTGATGAAAAATTGGGAGGAAAAAGGTTCGGAGAAAAATTAATTCCCAGCCACTAAAATATCTGTGGTAAAATTGATAACCTAAACGATTCTACAGTAAATAGCGGATATGTAAAAGCGTCGAGCGTACATATATTACCACTTTTTGTTGTTGTTGTTGTATTTCGTACGTAGTAACGGCTAAATCAGGAGCAGTTTTTACTACTGCTGAAAATAGGCAGCGCCTTCACTTGGCTAATGGACCGACCGAGTCCATATTTACTGCGGTCTAGCCCATTTACGGGTCGATATATCGGTTGTTTTCGGCGATATCGAATAAATCGGGTGATAACGCAGTGTTTACGGTGTATATCGCAGATTGATGTCAGAAAAGGCAATATATATATGGCTTCTGTTGTCGGAAATTGTATGATATATTGTATTTCAGAAGAAGAAGAAAACACGAGACAAAGGCTAGAGGGCGCTTTAACAGGAAGTGGTAACTCTATAATGCTGTTTAAGCTAACACCTGTCCGTACGGTCACCTGCCCTGGTAGACCAACTCTTAAAACAATCCTAAAATGTAACCTCTTCAGTTTTTCGACGAGGAGCCACTATCAAATTGGAACCGACATTAAAAGACCCCCCCCCCCCGAAACACACACACCATATTGTCTTTAAGGACAACGCATATTGTCCTCAATTTAGGCAGATGGTCTTCACGGGATGAAGCATCGCCCTTTATACCAACCTTTAGCTTTGTTATTCTCTCTGTTGTCCTTCATAAAAGATATCATGTTTAATGTATTATTTTTCTGTAGCTCAAGTAAAGCCGCTATATGGGTCAAGTCATTGACCTTTCATGTTTTAGGCCTTTCCTGGTGGCCATTTTTGGTTCGGCAGACGAACAATGACATTTTACGTTGGCCAGAGTTAGCCATTCTTCCGTGTGGATGATACACACAAAGGGGACTCGTCGTTCCGAAACTTCGAAACTAAAATAAGAACTATATCTCGAAATTATCACTCTCCGACTGCGTGTTTTATGAAGAGCACCAAGCGAATTGGACACAAATAATAACGTTTTTATTTTCTTTGTAAACGATATTATAATGTTATTATTATTATTATTATTATTATTATTATTATTATTACCACCTCACCGTCCGGTCAGAGCAGACGATCCACGATACGGTGACGGTTGGGCATTAAACTAGCAGAAAGCTACCCCGATTATATAAAAACAGAGTACTGCCAATCATCTATCTACGAGCCACCTGATTGGCTGACTGACTAACTGACTCGATCGGGGCCACCTAGTGGCCGCCGAACAAATACTCGACGACAGGTCGTAGTCAATATGGCGGCGAGGTGAGCGATATTAGCGTATACGAACCAACCGATCATTGGCATTATTAACGAGTCAGAAACGATCTGGACGGCGGCGGGAGATATGCTATCCGGAACGAGGGGGGTGGGGGTGGGGGTAGGCGGGCGATGATTGTCTGAGATGGGTAACCGGATCGCCTCGTCCTATTTTCTCCGTCTGGACTCGGTACCGTGTCTCCTGATTAGACTCCGGTAGTGGAACGACGTCATGAAAGGACGTACATTAAACGGGGAGTAATCCGGAACCATTATGTTTTGTTCAATCCAGTCCGTTCTGGCAGGTTAATGACGACATCGTATCGATTACCGGAATTCGGATCCTGTTGCTCTTCGGTAGATCATCCAACGACAAAAAGGTCACCGACGGAGATGGCGGAGGAAAGTTTTAATTTCAGATCGTCGTCCGACTCCGAAATGAACAATTTGCCGTTCGGGCTAGCGACGCCACATCTGATCACGTGATCGTGTCGCCGGCCCGACTTCTTCGAAACTTCATTATGTCCGTGTTAGCGGCGTTTGTTTCCCAGTCGTCGCCTCCTTCGTTTGATGTAGCGAGCGGCATCCCGATTGTCAACGACGGCGAGATATGCCGCCGAGCAAGAGACAACGAGGGAATACCTGCTGATGGTGGAGGACTTGGCATTATCGTTGGCCACGAATGGCAACCGAAATCCATTAATCAAAATTTCTGCGTCGACGTGACGTTGATGAAAGATGTCCCGATAGTGAATTGATTCGATTTTTTGTTGTTCTCGTTGTTGCGGTTGTTGTTGTAGTTGTTGTTTTAGTGGTGGTGGTAATTCATTTTAATTTAGCGGACTTCGTCACGCGACCATTTGTTGTGTTCGGGCAGCGGCACGCCATATACACGCAACAAATGGCGGCCGATATTGGAGTAACTATTAACGCGTGACTTGGATGACGACAGTTATCGTCCACTGATCTCTGTCAAAACAAATTGATGATAGCTTTGGAATTATAACGTGTTCTCTCTCTCTCTCTCTCTCTCTCTCTCTCTCTCTCTCTCTCTCTATCTATCTATCTATCTATCTATCTATCTATCTATCTATCTATCTATCAATCAATCTATCTATCTATCTATCTATCTATCTATCTGTATATCTATCTATATATATATATATATATATATATATGTCTATCTATCTATCTATCTATCTATATATCTATCTATCTATCTATCTATCTATCTATCTAACTATATATATATATATATATATATATATATATGAATAGTAAAAGAGAGAGAGAGAGAGAGAGAGAGAGAGAGAGAGAGAGAGAGAGAGAGAGAGAGACTCCGTTGGGACAGTGGTTAGAGCACTGAGCTGGAAACATTGAAGTTTGTGGGTTCAAATCCTAGTTGTATCTGTAGGATATGTTTCCCTAGAGATCCCCTTCGACCATGTTACCCACAGGTGTGACGAATGCCATGGCAAAAAGCACAGACTGACTGACTAATTGACTGACTCACTGACTCACATGAACCCTCACTAACTGATTGACTGAATACATATGTATGTATTACTAATGTTAAATTATTGTATGTGTATATATAAGCTTGTTTTTGTGTAAGTATGTGAGAATAAACATCACATCCGTCCATTCTAAGCTTATGGATTCGCCGCGAAGCCAACACTAACCGAGTTAAGTTCAACCATCAAGGCATTATGAATATTAATGCTGTGATCCGGACAGAATCACCTGTCACCGAACCCCACTAGAGACGACTCGCCGGCCCAGCACCCTAACAAACTGACGGACTCTTGATTAGAATTGATGAGCGCTCCCGAGTATCACGAGACGTCACCAAATTGATTCCCTGGATCCTGAAACGCCGAAAATCCGGGGAGAAAAAACCTCCACATAAACCCCGTAATATCGTAATCCCCCAATCTGGATCTGCGTACATCTCGTCTTTAACCCATTAGACGTGTAGTTGGTAACCCAATGGATTAGAGGAGCCATTCCTCTTAATGGGCTATTGGCCGCCATGACGTCTTCCTGTTTTTCGGGTCATTTCAGCCCCGAATTGCTCGTTCCCCAAATAGCAGCCGATGTCAATTATTTATTAACCGAGGATAATCTAGTTAACGGTGAGGGCTTTGATGTGCTAAAACGGCGGCATCCTTCCCCACGACCACTCGACCACATCCAACCTGCAGCGGTTGGCGGCGGTCGGCAGCGGTTACCGACGGTCAGCGGCGGTTCGCGGCGGTTGATGGTTGACTGATATACACTCCCGGGACAAACCTTATAACTATAACTTCCTTCGCTTGATGTTCTGATCTCGAGATGTAGACGTTGTACAGTTGCTTGGTCAAACACACACAAACACACACACACACACACACACACACACACACACACACACACACACACACACACACACACACACACACACACCATTTATTACGGCATATTTTCCAAACAAAAACAATTTATGCATCAACAGGTACGCCATCTTTCGCTTTTATTATAATTAATATTCAGATAATCACGTGTCAATTGGTCCGTGCTGCCACAGCACAGTGGGTAGAACAGTTTTCTAGAAACGAATAGTTCAGAGTTCGAAATCCAGCCTTACTTGAGTTCGTCAGATGTTTGCCTGGAGTATAGCCGATCGGTCATATATTACACGTGTAGCCAGCGCCTATGACAAACAAAGCACTCACTCACTCACTCACTCACTCACTCACTCACTCACTCACTCACTCACTCACTCACTCACTCACTCACTCACTCACTCACTCAAGTAATCAATAAATCAATCAATCAATCAATCAATCAATCAACCAATCAATCATTTGTTCTCTTCCCACCTGCGTCTCGATAAAATGATCGCCGAATCACCGTCATATCGACAAATCTTTATCAGTCATATTGTAACAAGTATCATCTCGTAACAAGTTATTTCGTAACCGAAGATTTCCTCACCGGTTTATATCGTCCCAATTATCGCTTCCAACCATCTGAACCGTATATTCAACCAACACCAACCCCCGCCCCACGCCTCTCCCCCCTCCCTCCCCCCGCTGCGACAATTCCCGTTATGATTACTACGCCATCTAGAGTCTGTCCCCATATCTTCGGCCATTCGTCGCCGATTCTCAGCCACTAAGAACATCATCCTTCAGCTAAAACGTGTCACAAGTTAATTATCTCCCTGATAACAGAATGTGTCAGTGGCTAAGTAAAGTTAACAGCTCGTGGAGCTACTGAAATATATCATAACATGGCCGCCGGACGTAATAACTGTTGTCCACATCATTCGGTAGGGGGCGCTCCGGGCGGTGACCGCTTTCTGTGTGGTGTTAATGGAGTCGAAGCGCTAAACGGATTGCGTGGTTTTTGGCTTTGGCTCGAGTAATCACAGATTAATTTACGTCTAAAAGTTTATTAATAAGGAATATATTTGTCCGCAACGGAGGGGGTGGCGGTAATAAGAGAAGCCGCCGATGCCGGCATCAGGCACGTGACCTGGACGGTGGCTTCAGACCGGAAGTCGGTTGGTTGCAATAATGGCTTTGCGCCTAAAACACGCCGACTCCTCGCATGTAGAACGATCGCGACCCACCATTAGGTCGGTTAATATTTAATTTCACCTCCAGGTGGCGCAAGCGACCTCCCGGAAACAAAGCCGCTTTACGATATTTACGATATGCCGCCCGGTGTCACGTGATGCCATCGTGACGTATATTGGCCGAGATCTTGTAATTGAATACAAAATATCCCGTTTTATTAACGCCCAGATCCAGTATTCATAATGATAATTTTGAAGATTTAATGTAACACGCCTGATGATTAGCTCACTGTGATCGGTATATATACTGATCTGTGGTTAATCCACTGGCTTTTCATTTATTGGTGGCTAATTCTTTATCAGTCAGTGTAGGTGGCTAATTCAATATCAGTCATTGGTGATGGCTAAATCAGTCAGCAGCCAGCAGAGGTGGCAAATCCATCGTCAGTCAACAAAGATAGCTAATCCGTCATCAATCAGTATGGATATGGCTAATCCATTAGTAGTCCGTAGAGATGGCTAATCCATTAAGGGTAAATGTATTTATGGCTTATCAATTACCGGTCACTAGGGATGTGGGGAAAAGGCCATTATCGGTCAGTAAAAATGACTAATCCGTTATGTCTATGGGATACCTATTATCAGTAGATAGAGACGGCAAATATCATGTGATTCATGGAATATAGCTAATTTAGTATAATTTATCACATAGCTAATGCCTTAGCATTTGGCTAATTTCTTTTCAGCAAATAAACAAAGCTGATATTTATCAGTCAATAAATATAGGTAATATTTGATTAGTTAGAGGGTTTGACAAATTTCTTATCAATTAACAATTGATACTAATTCATGATCAGATGACAGATGTGGTTAATAGCTTATCAATAAGGTAATAATATAGCTAAATTATTATTATCAATCAGAATATATATATCAGTTAGTTCCTATAGTTAATAGCTTATCAATTAACATATGTAGTAGCTAATTTATATATATATATATATATATATATATATATATTATTATATATATAGAGATGATGATGATTGATGATGTTTTACGGCCACTTTTGTGCACAAGGTAGGCTAAATGGGCCGAGCGACCTCCAAAGGTAATGAGTAATGAGACGAAGTGAAAGACGAAACAACCTTCAGATATGCCCACGCCGGGATTCGAACACGGGTGGTAGTGATCTGTGGTCCAATACGTTACCGCTAGACCACGGAGGCGCCCCAATATATATATATATATATATATATATATATATTCCCCCCCCACACACACACACACGCACACACACACAGAGATGGGAAATGAGATATAGAGAATCTTATCCCAATAACTATCTATAACCAAGTCACCAGGTGCTAGATTCCTGTCGATAATGTCGTACCTGTTAGCCTGAGCTAATCTATCGACGAGAGGCCTTTGTTCAACGTTCACGTCTTACCAACAAACGAGCCGCCTCCTCTTTGAAACTATTTCTTTAGCGTTTTGTTTGATTGTTTGTATACTCGGGCCATCCTTTATCACACCACGCCACCTGGTGGTAGATGTGCTATTGATGATGCCTCCTTGTGAAAGATGAGTCGAATAGGATTTAAATCTCGTGAAGGCATACCATCGGGTACGGGTGTTCGAGTTGAGAAGGTTGTCTTTGGAGCCGGTTCGTCTTGATCTTCTATTCAGAATAGGACATGGATACCCTCGGGTTGATCCCGTAATGTTAAATTGTGGAAGGTTGATCATCATCCTCATCTCAATTATTAATGGTCTATATATTAATTGTTAATATATTTAGTTTTGAAACGTGAATTTCAAATATACGTAGTTTTATATATATATATATATATATATATATATATATATATATATATGTGGGATTTACTTATTCCGTCGACAATATGGCCCAAGTATGGCTAGGATTATATATATATATATATATATATATATATATATATGTATGTGTGTGTGTGTGTCTGTGTGTATGCGTGTGCGTGCGTGTGTGCGTGCGTGTAAATTTAAATGTATTTGTAGTTAAATGTATATGCATGAACCTATACAGAACACATACACAGAACACATACATAAAACACATACACAGAACACAGAACACATACACAGAATATATGCACAAAACAGATACAATAATGAACACACTAGTGAGACATTATGTGTTCAATCACTTCTCAGCATTAAAAGTTATCTCTATGGATCAAATTCTTTATTGATTTGTTTAGAGTTTGTAGTTAGGAATTGTTGTTAGCTGTGCCAGTGCGTTTTCAAATAATGCTTGGCACAAGTCTGTATACACACACGCGCACGCGCTCGCGTCCATTGATTCTCTAATCGCCATAAAATAGTACCCGGTGGATTCTAATGGATTCTGATGGAATCTGATTGATTGTTGTGTATTATGCACCTGGAATTAGTAGCTGGAAACAGTATACTGCCCATGGAGCTGAGGTTACGGCCAAATAGTACAGGTCAATTGACCTGAAGAGAATCGCGATGCCAGAATGTGAAACCGGAACTGGATTCGCATTACGAACCGAAGAAAATTAAGAATATAAATAAAAGATCCCTTTTGGATCGTACAGAGTTTGGCTTTGGTTAGAAGTCGCCTGTGTATTGTCTAGACACGGCCCGCAATACTGGGACATAAATATTAATGAGATGCGTAACGGAAGTGACGTCGTTCGGATCACGTGACTGGAAAGTCACGCATCGGCGCATTTATGGGCTGACCAAATGAACTTCCGGCTCTAAATGAACGACATTAAAACGCATCAGAGTGTCGTTAATTTGGCTATTAGCCGGGAAAAAATAACACCCGATCTTCTCGCGAAGACACATACCAGAGGTAGGCTTATTGCTTAGCGTTTGGGGTATTTTCTAAAAGGCGCAGGTTCGAGTACCCAGTTGGTACTGGGAAAAGCTTAGCCAATTCGTCGGCATATTCTTTTCCACTCACTCAGCCTCTACATACTTTAATCCACTCAATCCCAACCTACGTAAATCTCCTAACTCCCAACATCCGCTCAGTTCAAACATAATTGAGCCCCCACTCAGCCTCTAATTACCTCAGTCCAGTCGGCCTTAATAAAGCTCAGTCTACTGAACCTCCGCATACCTCAATCGACTCAACCTCCACATAGATCAGACCACTCGTCCTCCACATACTTAGTCCACTCAATCTCCGAATACCCCGGTCCATTCGACCCCCGAATACCTCAGTCTACTCAGCCTGCTCAACTTACCTTTACAATCGCTACACAGGACACGTTCATTCAAGCAAATAAATAATAAATAAAATGATTGAAAAACAAATTCATTCTAAATATGAGTTAATAATTGATTGTAAAATTAAATAAAAATGGTAATATATGTATAGTATCGTTTTATTCTTGTCTTTTTGCTTTCTTTTCTGTTGACCTTAAATTTTCCAACTTCCTCACTTTATTGTTGTAGATTTGTCTGGTGAACGCTATTCCGGTGATCACCGTATCCCAGACACCGTCTATAACGCACACCTAGCTATAGTCGGGATCATATTTCTGCCGAACACGCTACTTCCGGTCGAATGGCCGCCGGATTTAAACGGAGATTCAAACGGCAGAAGCCAAGATCCGGTATAATTTGTCGTGTAAACAAGCCGGGATAGATTGAGCGTACAACTCTCGGGCAAGTAGGACACGTGACATGGTTGCCGTCTTATATAAGCTGCTACGGCGGGTAAACAGACCCGCGAAAGTCGTGTCAATATTTACGGATACGACTCCTAACGGTAGACACACACACTGTTTGTAATATTGATTAAAATCCTGATGCTCCTTCGGTCCGATTGCGCATGCGCGCGTGTACCTGACATCTCGCAACCAGCGTCGAACACGGGGTTTGTTAATGGGAAACAAGTCATCTATACGGGGAGGGTGGGGGGCTGTTACGTAATCCTTTGCAAGACGAGCGTTCGCTGTATTATAACCGATTGGGTGGCATTAAATACGCGTCGGGCTTGAATAGTAGCCGGGGATAAGGGCGCATGGAAATAAATAACCGCCGGGTGTTCTTTCTTGTTAATGCCTGACATTTAGGAAGGACGCGTCATCAGCTGCAGAAACAAAAGGTATTCTGGGAAGTTTGATATATAGTTCTCAATTTATAACCGTGAATGATGGAAATATGAACTATGGTTATTATCTTTAAAGTCGGACGGCCATTGAAGGACGACTAACTTCAACAGGCTCATTAATGCCCTTAATGAGTTGATCATTATTTAATAACTGAAGAAGATGTAGACGATAATTAACTTTATTTATCTGTTGTTGAATATTTATGCCGTCAATTAAAGGTCATCATCCGTGGACGAAGTGTTTTATTCATATAGATGAATGGCTTGCGTAATAAAACGGTCTAGATAACTATTAAGGATCGGGTTAATGGCCGTCGAATAAAATAAGCGCCTTGCGAATCGTTTATTTAAAACTACAGGAAGCTCGTGTCTTTGGATGGCGGGTAGATTAATTGGTTATGAAGAATGTTGACGTTTCCAATCAAGAAAGATAGGAGACATGTTTTGTTGGAGTGGAAATTGGTGATATAAGGATGGATAAATGAAAGGTATATAGACAGACAAACAAATAGATAGATAGATAGATAGATAGATAGATAGATAGATAGATAGATAGATAGATAGATAGATAGATAGATGAATGGATATATATATATATGGATGGATGGATGGATGGATGGATGGAAGGTGTGAATAAAAAATAACTAGTTAGCAAACATTTGAAAAGGATTCGTTTTCCTTTCAGATTTTCATTTGGGTTTCTCTGAATCTGTACCGAATTCTCGTATATATAGTATATATATATATATATATATATATATATATATATATATATATATATATATATATATATATATATATATATATATATATATATAAAGAGAGAAGAGAGAGAGAGAGAGAGAGAGAGAGAGAGAGAGAGAGAGAGAGAGAGAGAGAGAGAGAGAGAGTAATATATGGATGTATGAATGTATGGGTGTATCGATGGATGGATGGATGGATGGATGGATGGATGGATGGATGGATGGAAGGTGTGAATAAAAAATAACTAGTTAGCAAACATTTGAAAAGGATTCGTTTTCCTTTCAGATTTTCATTTGGGTTTCTCTGAATCTGTACCGAATTACATCATACAAAACGAAGCGAGCTCTTCGCAAAAGTTCTAATCGATGATCTAAATGTTATCACAGATGATAGTTGCTACATCACAGAAACACCTGAAATGTTTTTATCTGTAAATTGATCGATTTAGATAATTGCTAAAACTTAACATAGCTGAGATGATATCACATAACACAGCATCGGATCAAATTATACCTCAGGACATTGTTAAAGGAAGGCGTACCTGCGCATCAAAGGTCACAACAAAGGACACAGTATCATTACATCCCATGTCAAAGGACCATCATACCGCATTTCAAAGTAACATCACATCATATGTCAAAGCCACATCATATCACATGTCAATGCATCTTCACAATAGATGTCACCTAATTATCATATCACAGATCAAATCATCATTATTATCATCATCATCATCATCATCATAATCGTCAATATCACCTCGGCGCTGACAACATCATAATATCACATCACAACACCATCAAGCCACATCCCACCCACCACCGCACCCACTCACGGCCAATACTCTACGAACCCGGAGCTCCCACAACATGGTGCCACTCTATTCCCGTCGTGTACTAGACGTACCTGGCGACGTCTAGTTAATACCTTGATTAGTTCAGTTATTAGCTGGCCGTCCTCGTAGCTGCCATCTTACATCTTCATCCGCTAAACATTGGCACGAGGCTAAAATACAGAGATACTAGACTGTATTCCGGGAACAATCTGTCTCCAGTAACTCACACAGAATACGAGCCCAGGTTATGGCACCCTACTACCAGCCGTCATTCACCGTAAACACTATAAGCTGCTCGGTGGTGGTGGTGGTGAGGGGGGGGGGGTAGAATGGCCCGACCGGCCCTCCAGAAGCAAGGACAACAAACAGACGAGGGAATGGCCAACAGCTATCCGTACCCGCTATACGCCCACGTCTATAGTAAATATATGGAAGTTTTTTTCGTTCTTCTGTCGGTTTTTATTTTTTTCAAACGCGATGCCCTAACAGCTATAAACGAAACACGGAAGAACGTTATCTTTAAAGAGATAATTAACACGTGTAAAAAACATTAGAACACATCAAGGTGTGAATACAGGCGTCTTTCGTTGAACAATCCCGCGGTCTGCGAGGGATGGGGCGTGGGTGAGGGGGGGGGGGGGTGGACGCCGTTCATACCGAGAAAATTATCACCAGATAATTGCTCACAGGACAATTGCTCACTGGACAATTGCTCACTGGACAATTGCTCACTGGACAATTGCTCACTGGACCAATTGCCTACTAAACAAGTGTTAATCGATGAAGTGATAAAGTGGATAAATAATAATAATAAATATTTAATAAATAGTTTACGTAAGATGTGGAGTTCTTTCTCTATTGAAAATAAAATCTGAGCGTCCTAATCCAAATTTATAAATATTATATTTCCGACACTAGAAGCGTAATGTACGTTATTTGCCTCTAGGTGTACACCACACACACACACACACACACACACACACACACACACACACACACACACACACACACACACACACACACACACACACACACACACACACACACACACACACACATATATATGAAATCTGAACGGTTGCTGTTTAACCTTCAGGTTTCCTTTGACCATCAGCTTCAATGTGGTGTATTGTCCTTTATAAATGATAATCCGTGATTGAAGTGATATGTACCGAGAAAGGTTTCTTTGATCACGGTCGAGATTATCTCCTTCATCGATCGATTAAATTTGTGAGCAGAAAATACTTTCCCCTATTTACATTATATAAAATGATATTAAATGGAAACAAATGTGTTCTATATATATATATATATATATATATATATATATATATATATATATACCACCAGAATACTCTATAATCCATTCATGAATCTACAATTTTTATTGTTGTTGTACGTGCGTACGTGCGTGCGTGCTTGCTTGCGTGCGTGCGTGTGTTAGATAATACCCTACCCAATCCTTTCTAAGTTAGTCCGTGACTCCGTTAATTACACTTAGTAATTATTACCTCAGTCTATTTCCAACCATTTCGTCTATTAATGAAGACTTTACTCGCGTTAACTGGCGCCACCTAGCGTCTGATTTACGGAGCCGTTAAGCCGGCCGCGCTTCTTAATCCCCGCAATGGAATTAGCCGCGGCGTAACCGGCGCCCGCGGATAGCGGCCTTAAATCGTATTTTGAGCGGATCGCAGATTTAATTCATTGACACTCGGGACGGCCATTGGGAGGCCTAGTGATGAATGTCATACACCCCCCCCCCCCCCAGAACGACCACCCCCCCTCGAAGTTACGTCTCTGTATAAATCACGAAGGCAATACATTCCCCACAGAAGACACCTCGGGGTATTCTACTCGGCTGATGAAGACTAAACCAGCCCCTGTTTTTGAAGACTACATCAGTTCCAGGACTAAGGCTCTGTTTACTGTCATTTCGGTGTGTCACTGGAGACATTAGCTTTGACAATATTCCTATCTATTCCATTGTCGGGCGGCCATCGGATGCCGCGCCGCTTACTCCAAAGCCGTGCCACGCTCTCCCGAATTAGGTCGTTGTCTGTCGGAGCCCCGCAGATCGTGTGTCTGTGGCCACAGAACGTGGTGACAGCCGCCCCCACCCTCCCCGCGTCCTTTTTAAAGACGACACTCACCTGAAGCGTGACCAGGTACGATGCGGGAGATAAAAGCGACAATTCGATCAGCTTCGACCGACAATGGACTATTCAATTAACAGATGGGTGAGATAAGATAGTTCGATGTTGATTCGAGTACTCGTCCCTCGGTCCATCCGTCTATCTCTTCGTCTGACAGTCACTCAGATCGTGTGTGCGTGCGTGTGTGTGTGTGTGTGGGGGGGGATGTCTGTGTGCGTCAGATATGGTGATAACGGGAGATGTTATCTACTTACAAAATACGATAACACCACCCAGCATTGTCTATATGACAAGTTATCATGCCACACCTTTCAGATCTCGACGGCTTGCTCTTCCTGGATCACTGGCGGCACAAATTGTGGATTATGTTGATGATAATGAAGATGATTTTGATGGTGATGATTATGATTATTTTTAGTGGTTAAATATTTTTATATCAGCAATACATTTATTATTGTCGTTTTATGTAAGTATTAAAATTTAATATAATCTATTCTATTCTATCTGATCTAGTTAATCTAATTAATCTACTACTACTACTACTACTACTACTACTACTACTATTATTATTATTATTATTATTATTATTATTATTATTATTATTATTATTATTATTATTATTATTATTATAAAGAATCTTCAATAACAGAAGATACATAATAAAGCCAATATAACGAATGACATAATAATGCTGTGAAAAGTATAATATATTAGAACATATTGTAACATAAAATAACATATTACAATATACTACCACCTATAAAATATGATAAGATGTTAAAATATTCCACAATAGACCAGAGTCTATTATGACAAACAATAGCATAGCGCAATCTGTCATCATAACAGATCGTGTGATATAAAAAGGGGAAAAAACTCCGAAAATCCATGGATTCTTGATGTCTAACTGCGAGAGTTGGTATCCGGAAAGTTGGCCATTATACACTGATCCGCTTCAGAGCTAAGTGATGCTCACACCTCGACTGGCGTGAATGTCTCGATTCGCGTGTTACATGTTAATTATTTTTTCCCTTTAGCGACCCAACAAGTATGTTGTTGTGTAAATAATAAATAACTCGTCATGTTTGATGATCCACTTCTTCTGGACACGTCGCGTTCTGAACGATAATCAAACAGCAATCTGGATCCCATATGTTCTAAAGGTCATTATTTATACAGATCGGGCTCGGATGAGGAATGCATTCGCGCGAGCGTCTGCTCACTCACTCACTCACTCACTCACTCACTCACTCACTCACTCACTCACTCACTCACTCACTCACTCACTCACTCACTCACTCACTCACTCAATCAATCAATCAATCAATCAATCAATCAAATTTATTGTATTGATATGTTGTTAAACCTTATTGACTGACTGGCTCATTCACTCACTGACTACACCACTGACTGACTGACTGACTGTCTGACTGTCTGACTGGACTGACTGTATCGAATGAATACCTGACTAGCCTGACTGCCTGACTCACTGACTCACTCACTCACTCACTCACTCACTCACTCACTCACTCACTTGTCGCATTAACTCTAGTCAAATTTACTGATAACGATAGCATATACCTAAGCCGTTACTGCCGACAAAGATGAATTATTTCCCGAGAAACAAACACTCAGAAGTCTCTCTGATGACCTAACCCACTCGTTTATGCATCTCTTGTCATCAATATGACATCGTTATTATCAGATGGTGACAGTAGTGAGTAGAGCACATTTGTAGCCGGTCTAGTTTTATCAAATCGACCCCATACTTATTGACTTAGAGGAGCTCGTATCCCGGCTATAGGATAAACCGGTAGTAAATAAGGACATTTAATTGGAACTTTGATAAACAGAAGGTGACCAAACAGTAATCGTGTGTTATATTGTACTGAGTGGATTAGGAAAGGTCGAAATCTGTTGGGGAAGGGGCGTGTGGGTGTGTGCGTGCGTGCACGTATGCGTGTGCGCGTGAGACCATCACCCCCCTCCCTCACACATACACACACGACACGACACGCCCGGATCAGATCGTCCGCATTGTCGGCTAGAACAAAACAACACAAACTAGGATCGTGTTCCCTAAGAACAGGATCCAGATCTCGTGTTTGTCATGTTTTGCTCGGCCTTCCTGCTCCAGGATTCCCACAACATTAACTTCCACCTCGTCTATAAACATCAGCATCCAGTCTGGGACAAGCAGCTTCATTATAGTGAGGAAATAGCTCCGGATACTCTGAGGGGTGGTGCTGGTGGTGTTCATGGTGGTCCTGGTGGTGGTGGTGTCGTATTGGTGGTATTTAGGGTTCAGGATCATGCTGGTGGTGCTGGGGAATATGCCGGTTGTTTATAGTGCTATGGTGTTTGCATTTGGCATTGTGCTCGTGGCATTTAGAGTGGTGCTTGTGGTGATATATAGGTGGTGCCAGTGCTGTTTGGTGTGGTGCTGTAGGCGCCGAAGTTTGCGCTGGTTCTATTTTATGCGGTGCCGATGGTGTTTCGGGTGGTTTAATCATGTTTTGACTGGTGCTAATTTCCTTATTCGAGTACGACCCGAGCACCAGCTGGTGCTCTCCATCCTATGAGTGTGGTGATACCAGTATTGCGAGTAAACTTGGCGATGCTTATTATTGTTGACTGCGCTTTATGTGGTGTTCTTGTGATGTTGACAACTCTCACAGTGGAGCTGACAACGTTTGATATAGTGTTGACAAAGCCTATTTCGGTGTTGACAACGCTCGGATCCTTTTTGTCAACGACTGAAGTCACACTAACAACGTCACGGCTGGATGATCTGTTGGCTGTTAGATTACGGAACTTCATCAAACACCGACCGGCAAACTTCCCCACACCCCACCACACCAAACAAATCACCTTCACCCGGGTCACCCCCTCCTACTGCGGACAAAAATCACCAAGTTATTGGTTTCAATCAAAGCATCGCGGCGTGGTTCAGACAAACGAGCCAGCCGCCATGTTAGCTCTCCAGCGAGTCAGTTATTACTTCGATAAGAGATCAATTGATGCTCGCCCACTTCATCAACACACTCTCAACCAATCAGAGAACGATCACAGAGCTGCTGCGGCGCACACGGCAACGCGACGGTGGCTCCCCCACTCCACGCCCTAATAAAACGACAGCATGGCCGGTTAATAAGCGCCGTATCCGCGGAGAGGCAGACGATTGCCGATTCGTTTTCGGTCTCGCTAATTATTACCTCGACTCTGTGTCATATCTTGGCAACTGACGGCCAGAAGCCATCGAAAAATGCTTCGAAACCTCGACGCCATGTTTGCTGTATCGAAACTCGGTCGTCGAGGGGTCTACTGTCAGATGGCGCCACCGGTCACTCGACGAGGTGGCCCCACTTTAGGTGAGTGTGTGCCCATCATAACTCATAGTACCCTCCCCCCAGTCTCCCAGGGTTACGGTATACTGTCTGACCCCTCATGAGTATCTATACAAGTTTTATATGGCAGGGTGAGTTTCTCGCTTTTTGAGATGAGTATCTCACCGGTATGATCGTTAATAATGTTGGTCTGGCTGTTGAGACTATTGGCTGGTACATCAGGATAAGATGATGATGATGATGATGATGTCGATTGTGGTGATGAAAAAAAAGAAGCAAAATACGATGATAATAATAATAATAATAATATTAAAAGAAATGCAACACATAAATATAAACACTGATGACGACTGGCTTCAAGAGATAACTTTTGACCCCTTCCCTCCAAATTGGATAATTTAAGTAGTTGCTGAGGTCCTGGTCACGAAGATTATATCCTGTCTTAAAAGACCACCCGTAGTTCACGAACACCCGAGGTGGGCATAGCGATAGTTTCTCATAATAGTGTTTTTATTATATAGATATATTGTTCATATTATCGGCTTGTTCGTGACGACGTCACATCAACTTGATGACGTATAGTTTGTAGAATTGACACGTGTACTTAGGTTACTCTATACGTTATTAGTGACGCCATAAATACTCATAGTACACGTCAGTAGGTACTCACTCTCTTTCTTTCCCCTTTATATATATATATATATATATATATATATATATTTCTCTCATGTGGCTGCATCTTTTTATATGTATATTGGGGGGGAGGGTCCTCGTCTATTCTCCCCCCACCCCTCTCTCTCTCTCTCTCTCTCTCTCTCTCTCTGTATGTGTGTGTGTGTATGCGCGCGTGTGTGTTGGGGCAAGAAATTCTATGTGTTTGAGGGAGGACTTCAGTTTCTGTGTGACTGGATCATGTAGCCGATATTGTTTACAAGCTTAATCCACTTTTATCTAATCAAGTAAGAAGTGATTAACACAACTTACTGTCATCTACAGAGAACAAACAACGCCATGTATTTTTTGCACAAGACACAATCCTGCGTGGGTGCAGGTGTGCGTGCGCGTATATATATATATATATATATATATATATATGTGTGTGTGTGTGTGTGTGTGTGTTGTGTGCGCGTGTATGTGTGCGCGTGTATATGTGTGTGTGTGTGTGCATGCGCGCGCGCGCGCGTGTGTTAATATAGCCGATGTGAGAGGACGTTTGTTTCACTATGACGGGTGACGAGATGACAGATAACATCTGTCTGTCTGAGATGACACTCAGGTAATACTTGTTATAGGTTTAGGGAGCAACATCGAAAGTGTGACATACAAGAAATAAGATCAGGAAAAACCTCCTATAATTATCACTTTAAAATAATTAATTTTTTTTTATAGCAGTTGGTATGTTGGTGTATTTGAGTTTTTCTGCATACAAGACAAAAGAGTATTATTGGTGCTGACATATCTGATGAGTTGATTGACATGGTGGGCATCCGTGACTACAGATTTTTTATAACAATAGCTGGAGCCCAATATTGTATACTGTTAGTGTTATTGTCGGTGTTTACAGATGGCGCTGTGTAGTAGAGCTTCATTCCACTGATCAGACAAAACTGTTGTCAATTAACAATTTGTCTTTGTCTGTATTTATTATTACACATTTCTAACCTTATCGAAGATGCGTAGTTTCTGAACTAGAAGTCAATTTTAGTCAATATAAAGGTTTAAGAAGGCACACTTAAACTACGAAATTAGGAAAATATATTAACAAATAAATATTGCCATTAATCATATTTCGTAGATTATTATTACTAAAGAAAAATATCACGTTCTGTTTGATGTATTGTTTTTTCTTGTTTTTAGTGTTTGATCAGAATATGTATTTATCAATCATTATGTAGATATTCTATTAGCGGGGGGAGGGGTATTATTGATAGGATTACTAAACTATTTTCTCTCTGGTATTTCTTCCCTTTTCTTCCTATAACCGTGACACTTACATCTCTTTTCCCGTCATGAGCACAATGTCATACAGAAATCTAATATCGTAGCAATTTTAGTGATGGGGGTGGTGATAAGGCGCTATATTACAGATGCGAGAATATTATTTCAGCAGACGACTGGTGGATATTGAGGTGCCTATGAGTAAAAGTCTCAGCCCTGGTTGTACCCGTGTTAGTACACCCAAATGAATCACCCATATGCAATATGTAATTGGGACTCGATGCCACTGCCTTTTTATCCAGTGTATGTTTGTTTGTGTGTGGGGTCACACACGCACGCACGCACATATACACACACGCACACACACACACATACACACACATACACACACAGCTATATGCTTTCTCTCAAGTGGTCCATTTTTGCCGTGGTATACTAAATCTTCTAATATCGCCCAGATGACGTGTACTTAACAAGCCGAGAAAGTACACTTGGCGATAAGTTAGCTGACTGTGGGAGCCGAGTCCTAGTTGGTGGGTGATATGGGTAGGAGGAGGGGGGGGGGGAGGATGGGCTTGGGATGGGTGAGTGGATTGTATGGTGTTGTTATTCTAGAATCTTGTTACGGGAGATTTATAAGCTAGAGAAGGTCTGGGTACTGATTGTAATATTAGAGTATTAGTCGTCTTGTTAGATAAAACAATGGTTGCTGCTTAACGAACTGTGACATTGGGCATGGGAAGAAATATAGCATCAGAAATTAACAATTAATATTACAAATTAACCGACTATATGTGAGATGTGTCGCAAACATCGGAGATTAACAGATAATATAACAATATAACGTGTGAATCTGACATTAACTACAAACATCAGAGATTAACCACAAATATGTAATATTAATAAGATTATGTACACAGATCGGAGATTAACATTAACCATTAGATTAACCGCGAACGCGTCGCATTAACCGTCAAAATACGAAATTAACAACAATTTCTGGATATTAATCAGAGATTAAATACAAACATGAGTGATGAATAGCAAACAGCAGTGATTGACCAAAGATATGAAATATTAATAACAAACAACAAACATAAATCACCAACATTATCATAAACATAATAAATTAACCCCTCCGCCACAAGTACCGGAAATTAATATATTATGTCGTACAGACAAATGCTCACCAATAAAGTGAAAGATTGGATAAATGTCCACCAAGAATAAATTAATAAAGAAATGAATGAAAAAAAATAAGTAGACGACCAAATTAAACGAATTCTTTTAATTTATTTACATTCCGAATCACGAATCATGATTGCAATGAACGAAACCCTCAAAATTACATGATTGCAATCATGTGATATAATTGATTAAAGGAAAACATAAAAGATTGCAATTGATGACATAAAGAAGCCTGAAGATGGTACGTGGCTTCAATGAAGGAATCAATTAATTTTCAAAATAGGAGAACTCTAATGTTCTAGTTGAAGTTGATTGTTTTAATCAGTTGACAAAAATAATAATTAATTGTGGTATTATTAGGAATATCATATTCTAAAATGTTGATATGATACTTTAATATTTTAAAGCCAAAAAAATCACATATTAACCATCCCAAACCCATCGCCATTTTCGCCAACTAAATAAATCGTACCCATTTAAATTAACCGTTTGACGACATCACCAAGTAATTACGTCACGATTTAAGGATCTCTTCGCGAATGACGTCAGGTCAGGGATTCCTGGGTTGTTTACCCTCCCCCCCCCCACACACACACACACACGCCTCCCTCCATTCCAGCCTTCGTTATGGCAAACATTAGTTCTGTTCATTTTCTCTCTGTTTGTCAGAAGACAACAGAAAGCCATTTTAATATCCGGACAATATCGCCATATCGTCAGTGGCTATATAAAGCTAATTAAACCGAGGCCGTAAAGGCATGTAGGCATGGCTGGCGGCATTCTCCGTGGGCATTCTCCGTAGGAAGACGGAACATGCCTGTTTTAGCCTGCCGTCTAACTGTTGTCCTTAATTGTTGTTGTTGTTGTTGTTTTCATGAGCTAATGGTTGGCTAATACTGGATATAGTTTATTTGTAGGTTAGCCTCTTAATTATGTTTTTGTTAGTGTATAGTTTTGTTAGTTTATGTATATGCCGGTGTATACTTTGGTTAGTACATACGTTTGTTAGTGTATATATCTGCTATGATATACTCTCTCTCTCTCTCTCTCTCTCTCTCTCTCTCTCTCTCTCTCTCTCTCTCTCTCTACTCTCTGTGTGTGTGTGTGTGTGTGTGTGTGTGTGTGTGTTTGTTTGTGTGTATGCGTGCGCGTGCGTATGTGCGTGCGTGCGTTCATGTGTTTGTCTGTCTTTATGTCTGTTTGTTTGTCTATTTGTCTGTTTGTTTGTCTGTCTGTCTGTCTGTCTCTTTGTCTGTCTGTTTGTCTGTCTGTTTCCAGTATTGTTCTCAGATGATAGTGACGCAGTTGTGTCACATCTATGTCACGTGATTGCGTGATTAGGATCAACTCGAGACATTGTAACAAAAATCTATAAATAAATAACATCATCGTATAATGTGACAGTGGTATATGTAGATGTGTGTGTGCACGTGTATGCGTGTGCGCGTGAGTCCGTATATATATATATATATATATATATATATATATATATATATATATATATATATATATGTTAACATATCGATAGATAGATTGCTAGATAGATACAAGACACGCACGCGAACATGTCCACCCACACACAAAAATCATATACATATAGACACAGAAAGAAGCTCAAACAGAGACAGACAGACGGTAACATACACACACACACACACAGGGACTGGTGAGACATTACACATGTCTCAGCAAGAAAAGTCGCCACTCTGGATTCAGTCCCCTGAAGAAACGTCCAGAGTTTGAATTCACGGTTCCAGATTCTCTGTGCCTGTGCCTTATTATACACGGCTAAAACACACACACACACACACACACACACACACACACACACACACACACACACACACACACACACACACACACACACACACAATGTTTATAACCGTAGCTCTTGTTTCAGCAATATATTAACGTTATCGGGGGAAATCATATCTCTGTACTGAAAGCTATATCTCAGAATATGTTATCTCGACATTGAGAACAGACTTCTCTCTATCTCTGAGATAAACACTGAGATTATCTCTCCCTGTTTGATAACATTTACATCTTAAACGACATAAACCAACTTATTCTACCGACGCATACATGCATTCATTTAAATAACAAATACTGAATACGAATATTAAACACGACTAGGTCACTAGACAATCAGCCAGTCACGCGGCCATCATACTATTCACCCAGCCAACCACCCAGCCGGCAACTCAACCAACCACCCAGCCGGCAACTCAGCCAGCAACCCACCCACCAATCCACACCAGCCACTTACTGGTGTAACCACGCAGACCTATCGACCTAGCCAAATGACCACCCAAAACGACCACTCATCCAAGGAGCCGACCACCCAACCTAGCCGATAACCACCTAGTTACCCAAACAGACACACAAAAAAGCCACCCACTCAAATACTCTATCACCCAACCAGCCGACACCCCAGATTAGCCACCCAATAAACTAGCTGACCACCCATCACGTATCTATCTAATGTAATTATAGATATATATAATTTGTTAGACGTATATATATATATATATATATATATATATATATATATATAACAAAAGTCTAAGCGTTTATCTGAATCTATTTGAGTGTTGCTAGATGCTACGGAAAGCTAGACGTCTATCTAGTTATAGATTTGTAGATAATACCTCTTGCTAGACGTGTATCTGTTTATAGAATTATAGACAAAGACTGCTAACTAAATATCTATCTATTTATTTAAGTGCAAATATGCACTCTTGACCAGCTGTGTATTTACTTATCTTAGTCCAGCTGTGTATTTACTTATCTTAGCCCAGCTGCATACAATTAGACGTAAACAAATGTTTATCTAAGTGAACCTCTAACTAGTAGGCTGTCTATGTATCCAAGTGTTACTAGACAGTGCTACAGGCACGTCAGTCTGTCTATCTATCTCAATGTTGCTAGACACCACCGTCTATCTATCTATTTATCTATCTATCTATCTATCCATCCATCCATCCATCCATCCATCTATGTATAGCTAGACAGCACTAGCTAGACGTCTATCCGTCAAACAATACGTGTTATAAACATTGCTATGTTTTGTTCTACATACCGTAATAAACCCACAGTTCTATAACCAGATGTACCAAGCTTAGAATGTTGGTCGTAACTCGGTCGTCACAAATCAATCTACGAGACATAAAACTGACTAGATTCAATAAACCAGCTCTTGTTTATCCATTTTGTCGACCTCCGTGTTGTGGATGGGGGGGGTGTGTGTCGGGGACAGAGAGAGATAGATAGATAGAGAGAGAGAGAGAGGAGGGGGCTTGGGAAGGCCTTCTCGGGCACATGTCGCGTTCTCATATGGAGCCTGGGTCACATGTTGTGTGCCGAGAACGAAACTTCGGGGAAAAACAGCGAGGAAAAAACCGTAACATAATCTCGTTTGCTTGTAACGCGGGGCGAGTTTTGGGAAGAGGAGGACGACCATGTCTGTGGTTACTACAGACCGTCAGGAAGGGTAACTACATTGTTTTGATTCTATTGCGTCAGGAAGTTAGCTGAATTATAAGTGTATGATTCTATTCCGTCAGGAACGTAAGCCATTAGGTGATAATTACTTCAGGAATATAATCCTACTTGGTGACGAAGGTTTATGTTCCCCAAACAGTTCTCAAAAAAACTTATTTTATTAGTGAACTATATATACAGTCAGAATCCCTTAATCCGACAAGGTTTGTCACATGATAATATGTCGGATAAATGAGAATGTCGGAATATGGAGTCCGTGACATACATGTAGATCATAAAGATATGCCGTTGTATGTAACAAAAATAATACGCAACATCCATTGTAATTATATATATATATATATATATATATATAT
The DNA here is from genome assembly GCA_025642065.1 of Paralvinella palmiformis. Lineage (NCBI taxonomy): Eukaryota > Metazoa > Annelida > Polychaeta > Terebellida > Alvinellidae > Paralvinella > Paralvinella palmiformis. Next base: position 928,406 of record JAODUP010000013.1, on the reverse strand, counting down.
ATATATATATATATATATATATATTGATAAATATATTAATTTTATTACTTCGAACAAACAAACAAACAAACATACATACGTATACACATACATAAACACATACATACATACCAACTAACTAACTATGAAGAAAACAAAATCAAATGACAACAGGAACAAAACCACCACTAATTGCCTCTTACCAGACGCCATATTTGTTTACGTAGAGACATCTATATTTTCAAGGTGGATTTATTCTAATTCGATATCCCAGATGATTAAACTATTACTCGAACTCTGAAATAAATCGAATTTCGGGATCCACCGCGTGCAGTGGAATTATATACCGGGTCTGGATCACTTAGAGCAGATAGGACGACCAACGTCTGAGCACGGAATTCATTTATATTTCAGTCATAACTCATAGATAGATGTGCAGCCAGCGGGTGGGTTTGTGCCTCGTTTTCAATCATTCGGCGTCTAAAATAAGATAAAGTCGTACGGGGGGAAGCTTCAAATAGACGAGTTATCACTACTAAGTTGGTTCTCTCTACCCGCATCCAGGTGTACAATAAATAATGCCAATAAATATGTAATGTCGCTTAGCTAGCTGCTGGGGGGTGATGTATTCTTCTAACGATAAACGTACACCCCCCTCCCCTGCCGCCAGATCTGTTTATATTTGTAGACAACTATCGGACAATTAAGATTCAATTAAGTTGAATTTAGGAAATCGAAAGACAAACATTTGACATCCTATTATACCCAGTTTATGTTTTGTTTATGTAATTATGCAATATAAAGTACAAGGCATCAGGATAGATTCACACTGGCCCTATACGGCAGCAAACTAGCTCTACAATGCATCGATGGAAATGCATAAAGCATCGATATAGCATCTCGAAGCATCACTCAGCTATGACCATTTATTACTACGACGTTACGAAGCATCGCTATAACATAATGAATCAACGGCATGGCATCAGAACATACCATTGAGTGGCATTGAAGCATCAGAAAATATCACGGAGTGACATTGAAGCATCAAAAAGTATCACGGAATGACAGTAACGCATCAGAAAGTATCACTGCAATATTACCCTGGCATTATAAAACATTACTACACTATCACAGCTACAGCGTCGCTTCGCAACAACATCCCAACAACATCATACCAACATCCCAGAGATGGGTCTAACTGCCACACGCTTACATCTTAAGCCCCCGTTGTTGCTTAATTCGACGTCTAAATCACTCAACATGGCGCCAGTTGCTGCCTATTTTGACCCATCTGGCGAATCATAGCTCTCGGCGTGCAGGGGTCAGTTCGTCCTTGACATTTCGTACCTGGATGAGCCGAGTGATCTATAAGATAACAATACGTCATTGTTAAGGATGGGCACGTCGGGTTGATGATTATTACAGGGCGAGTTGGGGCCCATTTCGCCATCTATGGTGGGGCCGTGTAGGATGATAAATGATAATCTTCAACGATATTTATGGCTGTCGGTGTACTATCTGGTGTCACGTGATGGTGTACTTTGTGGGGGACTAAAGGGGGCGACTGGCTGATGTATGGATAAGAATAGACAGGTACAAGGAGCGATGGTAAACCTGGGTGGGAGGCAGGTTGTCAACATAGAGTGGGGGAGACTAAGACATACAGATAAATGGAGATGGAAAGAGGCACTGGCACAGTGATACCGGTACATTTAGACACGAAGATAGACACTGGCACAGAGAGAATAAGACATATGGATACAAAGAGACGCTGTCACAGTGAGACGGGTAAATAGAGACACGAAGATAGACACTGTCACGGGGAGAATGAGACACATAGATGCAAAGAGACACTGGCAGAGTGAGACGGATAAATAGAGACACGAAGATAGACACTGGCACGGGGAAGATGAGGCGACACAAAGAGACACTGGCACAGTGAGACAGGTAAATGGAGACACAAATATAGACACTGGGGGCACCAAGAGACACTGGCACAGTGAGACGGATAAATAGAGATAAGATAGACACTGGCACGGGGAAGATGAGACGACACAAAGAGACACTGGCACAGTGAGACAGGTAAATGGAGACACAAATATAGACACTGGCACCGGGAGGATGAGGCGACACATAGACACAGAGAGTCACTGACACAGAGAGAATGAGACACACTTACGCACAAAGACAGACACTGACACACTGAGATATATATGGATAGAGACACAAATATAGACACTGACACAGAGAGACAGGTAAATTGAGGCACAAACACAGGCACTGGCACAGAGATATGGAAGCTCACACACGCATATATATATATATATATATATATATATATATATACACATATAAATATATATAATTTATGTATATATATATATATATATATATCACAATCAACATACCTCATTATGTTGATATTTTACTCAGATACTAATCAACAACTAGACAGAGACATTGTGGGATGTCGACGACGGAAAGATACATCGATAAACATCAACATCAACTTCCAACATCAACAACGGGCTTCGAACTCAGAACGTCCAGATAAACGTCTACGAGGTTTTTCGGTGTCAGGTGATGAGGCATAATGATAAGCAGAGGCATCTTCCCCGACACCTGACGGGACATAAACTGTTCGGCAAACTCATCACATAATTGTCTCTCATTAGCATACAATCTTATCTTAACATACGATCTTCAGCATCATTCTGTCCTGTCGAGGCGACGAAGGAAACTCGAAAGCGTTTCCCTCTTCACGTCGATGAGGGGAAAAAAACTTCACGCGCGGAGGAGCGGCGTCCGCCATCGCTCGCTCGCTCGAAAGATGCCGGGAAAAGGCAATACGGTAAAATGGCCGAGAAATGTGTTTAAAAAAATCGAAAACTCGTCCCCAGACAAGTCGTGACATTAATTAATGTCTAGAAAGGTTTGACGGATGCAAACCAGCGACGTAGCCACGTCACATTTAAGAAGTAATAATGGCGTCAGGAATATTGGATTAATTTTAGATCCGGAGTCGCTCTTCTAGCGCTAATCGGTCGACTATGGCTGAGGCAGGCTGCCTCAATACGGAAGCCATTTGCTCGTAAAATGCGCAGAAATCGGCTCGCCGAAATGGAAGGGGGCGAATTTCTTCGGTACCGAACTGACATGCGGCGATTGCGGAATCGAATCAAATCGTTCCGAGATGAGGTCCATTAAGTGGTAGCGGTCTCTAGTCGGAGGTGGCTTGCCGTGTGGGTCGGGGGGTGGTGGGATGGCGGATGGTGGGGTGCGGCTGGCCCCCGGGGGAATGGCAGCTGGTCCGTGCTCGGAACCCCCCCCCCTAGCTGCCCATCTACTGGCGTTTAACGCCTGACCCACTCATCCATGACCCTCAAACGCCCGTAATCTAATCCCAGATTCCTAATCTGACCGTCAGATTGTCAGCTATCTCTGGCATATTTATGTCTGTCCGTTCACTTATACTCAGTTTACTAAACCTCAGCTCACTAACAGTCTTCACCCACCAATCACCAATTCAAATACTCACTAAAATCCATAATCAATCAATCACCAACTCGCTGAAATTGTTGGACAACCGATCCCCGACTCACTAAAATCCTTTGCCGACTAATACCCAACTCAATAAATTCCTTGGACAATCAATCCCCAAATCGCTAAAATTCCTGGCTAACTAATCACAAACTCACTGAAATACTTGCCAACTCACCAAAAACCTGACCAATTAAACCCTGACCCATAAAATCCTTAGCCAACTAACAAATCTAGACCCCCCCCCCCCAATTTTTTTTAATCCACTTTATTGGCCCTTGTTAGAACGGAACCATATTTATGGTCGATCATTCCCTCTAAAATCCCAAACTCGCTAATCCCAAACTCACCAAAAACCGGCCAATCTCTGCTTCTCAATCTTAATCCTTAGCATTTCTCGACCATGTCACTAATCATTACACGTCCCCCTCCTCCTAACCTCTTCCCTCATCCAATACCCCACGACACCTGTTACCTATCCCACTCCCGTTTATTCACGTCGTCGTTCAATAACTCCAACCAATTTGCATGTCTGGCGGGAACCGTTCTCTGCCACTCGTATTCCGATGTAAAGACAGCTCTCCCCCTCACCCCAATCCGGATAGTCATCATCAAGTGGTGGGAGCGGGAGGGGGAGTCTCCAGCCCTCCGGAGTCGGAAAAATCACATTTTCTATTCCGGCCGTCAGGTGGCGCGGCATGTCCGCCATTTGTTAATCCGGCACGCCCGTTCAGAGTGCTGTCGACGTCTCCCGGGATCTGACTGATCCTGAACGAGTCCGCCATTTGTCTTGACGAATTACCATCGGGGAGCGCCGGTTGGCGGTTCGTATCCCGATATACATGTGTCCAGGTGTCCGGGTGTCCGGACTCATTTTGCCGATCAATCGCGTTTTCGGGGACTGTTTATTAACTCACTCCGTCGCCGTATCGGCTTCATATTATCGTCCGGTCGGCGACTGGGACCACGTGACCGGAAGTGCGGAAGACCGGAGCCGTGCTTATAAGACGTTCGTTAAGTGACTTCTCACATCGGATCTCGGCGGTAATCTCTCCAGCTGGGCGATAATCGATCGATTCCGGATTCAGATTAGGATGTCTATGTGTGCGTGCTTGTGTGCGTGTGTGTCTGTGTGTGTGTGTGCGTGCGTGCTACTGGATATGGTTAAGCCAGAAAGTATCCCTACATGACCTCAGGGTAGCCCCGAGGTGGCCCTCTGTGGTTGGGAACGACCTACACCCCCCCCCCCGACAGCTGGTCCTATGCCTCAGTAGATTTTCGTCTGTCAGATCCAGTTTACGGTCCGTCCCATCCCTCGGGACTCCCCACACTCTCTACGTCACTCTCCTTCAATATCGGACACCGCAGACGACAGGGGGCGTTAATCTCCACCAGGAGATGTACTATCGTACTTCCGGCCGATGTTTTTCCCTCAGAAAACTTCAGATTTACAGAATAAATGATGCGTCTTTCCACACTACTAATACTAGGACGACAACAACAACAACAACAACATTAACAATGAAAACAACATTAACAACCTGCTAGTGTCCGAAACAAATCCACTACGCAGGCTTAGTGTATCCCAATTTCGCCGACAAGCGTCTTCGGCGCATACGCGATGCGCATTCGCATAAGGTCGACAAGGGTTACCGGTTAAGCGGAAGCATAAAAGGCGAGTGGCCACTGAGGCGCATGCGTCGTCAAAGCTCGGCACTTAGCGCCAGCGTAACAACGAGCCCCTTAACATGTGAATGATCGACGAGCCATTTGTGTGGAGATTGTTGAGTTAATTGTACCAACGACAACAAAACCCTACTCCGACTACCACGACTGGACCGAGGGAGGTGGGGCTGGCTAGAAAAGGGTCCGGGTCCCCCCGTCCCGGCACCAAAAACCTCACCAAATGGCATATCTAAATGGGCCAGTGTCATATCAACTTTTGCGGCCAATGGTACACGCGAGCTAACCGAACGAGACGTCCAAGGACGGCTACTTTGGATGAGGTACCAAAAGAGGTACCTAAAGGCCGACCTGCTTCAGGTCAGCTTAAGTACCCTGGCCAGTCTGTACTTGCTATAAAAAAATGGTCGAGCGATCTTAGCCACGTGCACTAACTTAAACTGTGGACCCACTCAGTGGAGCGAGTTATTACTGAGAATTGTCACCAAATCTCTCTCTCTCTCTCTCTCTCTCTCTCTCTCTCTCTCTCTTTCTATCCCTCATCACCTCCCCCTTTTGACCATCAGTCATTATGGTATACTCCATACCAAGGACCATTCCAGGATCTATAGTGGTCTAGAAAGCTTTATTCTACAGATACTTAGCTCTTGTCAAAATGGCGGCCGGTTAATAAATATAGACACAGAGGCTTGTAGAGGTAATGGACCTTGCCATAGTGGAGGTATCTAACGGTACTGTGACATAGCTGGGTAACTAATCCTAGAGTGACCTTGCTGGGTAACTAAAATTGCCGTAACATCGATGGATAGCTGCCACCACTGTGACGTCGGTGGGTAACCAATACTGTTGTGACTAAAACTGCTGTGACATCCGTGGATAGTTATTACTACTGTGACTTTGCTGGGTAATTAAAACTGATGTGACGTCGATTGGTAACGAAAACTGATATATGGTATCGGTGGGTAACTTACACTGATGTGACATTGCTGAGTAGTTACGACTGTCGTGCCATCAATAGGTAGTTAATATTATTGGTATATGGCTGGTATACTAATGCTACTGTGACATAGCTGAATATTTATCATCACTGTGACATAGTTCGACAACTATCTGTCAGTGTAACATAGCGGAATAGCTATTATTATATTAGGGAGTCATAATCATCCATCGTTTACATAACCGTGGCCCACGTTTACAGGAATGTCACACCATTGTCTGTCGTCACATAGTCGTCACGCCGGTAGTATCGTGGAGTAGTTCCACTCGGGTAGCTGGGTAGCTCTGGATATCGGTGACAGTAGCTGGGATCAGTTTGCACAACCGACAGCGTTATACGCAACCAGATGCTAACTACGACACAATCATAGTGATACAGGTCTGTAGACCTGACGAAGTCACCGAGGGAGGGGAGGGCGCCTGGAGTGGGATGAGGTAAGACGAATGAGTTTGGCGGATGTCTCGACTCACCGGAGCTGTCTTGTGGAGGTTAAAGTTGACAGGAAATGGGACAGGTTAGGTTATATGACCTCATGCAAAGAAACATCTGTCATTCTAACAAGTTCTAGGGGCGTTTTTATCGACTGTTTACATCCAATTCTTGCCTAATTACTAATTGGTGCGTCTGTGTGCGTGCGTGCGTACGTACGTACATACGTGTGTGCGTGTATGGCAGTATATGTACGTGGGTCCTTTCTCTAATATTGTTACAGCCACCCTTTGTTATTTGAGCCTAAACCCTATAGAGTTCTAGTTGTATCAACAAAGAATCGTACCCAGAACTGAACTGAAATGATGAAACAATAAATTATAAAAATTATATTCAATCCTAACTATATTTCTTTGATTAAAGTGATATTACATTTCAAAATTTCCATCTAACTATCTGTAATTGTATATAGTTTATTTAGTTTATTCGTAATTACTTTTTTTTTAATAATAGTGTGAGAGAGTGTAATATATATATATATATATATATATATATATATTATGAGTGTATGCGGTGTTGTGTGTATGATTGTTGTATTATATATATATATATATATATATATATATATATATATATATATATATATATATATATATATATAAATGAGTGTATGCATATGTATGTGTGTATATGATTGTGTGTATGATTGTGTGTGCGTGTGTGTATGAGTGTATGTGTGTGCATGAGTGTGTGCCTGTATATGAGTATATGTCTGTGTATGAGTGTGTGTCCATTTATATTTTTAATGTTGTATGTGTGTATTTATGTCTGTGGGGGAGCGTGATTAAAAAACATTTCTATAATATCCAGAACAAAACCTAAAATATTGTGATTTATGTGTTGATTTCTAACAATTTTTTCCTAAACTCTGTTCTATCAGGATCTTTCTCCAAATATATCACAACGTACGTCATGTTATTTAAATATAGGTAAGTGTACTAGCTCCGACCCCAGATGGCGTTACGCCATGCCGTATGTCGCTGCGTTCTCCACTAGACCGGAAGTCGCCCGGTACGCGAACCCTCCAATTAAAATCATCTTCGGTCAGGAACCGCCGACAGATTCAGAATGGGCGTACATCTTTGCAAACAACGCATCCGTCCGGATCTAGGAACGAGTCGCAGATAGAATAACTGATTGGGTTCAAAGATCACCGAATGTTCATACACCAAAATCAAAGCTTCATGCGGAACTCCATGATCACATCGAACTTATCAATATAACATAAATGTAAAACAATCATGCTGAGTTAGAAGTTGATATCAAGCATCAAGTTCACATCATTCTAAACTCATACTGAACTCATCACAACCCCCCCTCGGGATTTGGTGAGAGATTACACGTCTTAGCATGAAAAGTCTTTCCACGATTCAAGATTCTTTGTGCTAGTGCCGTACTACACACTAATAAAATACACAGATACACACGCGCAACAAAGATAACCCCAACATACATATCCAACGAACATAAAAGTTCATTCAGAACTAAAAACCCGACTCACATCCAACTCACAATTGACGACGGAAGAGGATAGTAAATTGTATCACATTTAACCTCGCTTCCGGTGAGAAATCCACTAATTAACATTGTTTATGGACGTGGTGAACTCCTTTAAATCTTCGGATCCTGATCTGGGGCTGACGTTGGCGTAGATCCCAACCGGATACAGACCAAGCCTTAGAGGTTAACACGCACTGATAGCTAAGCCACTGTGACGTAATTCACCGCCAACTGTTGTAACACGTGACCGGTGATGTACTTAGCCATTGGCACTAACTAATGCCCCTAGGTAAGCGGCACCTGGCGACTTCAAAGTACACTAATTCGGCGTTTGTTTACGGTATTTAGTACGCCCCGTTACTTTGTGTGTGTTTTGTGGTAATTAGTAATATATATATATATATATATATATATATATATATATATATATAATATATATAATATATATATATATATAGTGGTTCATGATAGGCCTAAGTTAGGGTGGGGTCATCCTGGTATCACTGTAATAAAAGATATATGTATTATTACTGATACACCTGTAAATTATTTTACCCCTATAATTAATGGTGCTGGTCTAATAACTGGCACATCTCTATCTTCTAGTGCAGACATAATTACTGGTACTACTTTAATTACCGATATGTCTCTAATTATTGATATGCCATTAATTATTGGTATGCCTCTAAATACGGGTGTAGCTGTAATTATTCGACCCTAATTCCTGGTAAGACTGTAATTAGTGGAACACCACCAGTTACTGATACTCATCTAAATATTGATACATCGATAACTACGGGTACATACCTAATTTGTGGTACACCGTTAATCGTTGGTACATCTATACACACCCAATACACTGCAATCGTTGGTAGAATAATTTATTGCATACCTTGATGCATACTGACATCTCCGCGTACCGTTACAAGTTCCGGGTACTGGACGTTCCTATATCGTAGTGGTTAGAGTCCTGCGCTGCAAACCTCCAGGCGCCGGGGTTATATCACTCCCTCTACTCACTCACTCACTCACTCACTCACTCACTCACTCACTCACTCACTCACTCACTCACTCACTCACTCACTCACTCACTCACTCACTCACTCACTCACTCACTCACTCACTCACTCACTCACTCACTCCATGTTTATTGTAATGTAAATATTTACCACTAATAATATATTTCTTAATAACTGTATACACCTGTAATTGTTGACACGCCTTTAGTTGTAAACATATTTCTGATAATTAGCATATCTATTACGCTATCTGTACACCTCCAATCACGGGAACGCTCCTCATCAAGATACATTCAGTCGCATCCCGGCCATAACTGAAGCCGTTCGACCCAGAAACAGTTTTTCCGCTTTCACTTTCGCAATCCTACCACGTCAAGTGCTTCCCCCCTGGCGCCAATACGTCATATCCTATGCGATGCATGAATGATCAGTAAATACACCCAGCTTCTATGTTATCGAGCTAGACAATATAAAGATGTTCCTTATGTCTATCTCTCAATGTTATAGATATTCTCCTACTTCATGACTGTGCACCGTGAGAAGCGAAAAGAATTAGATTTTCTGCGAGATGGTGAAATTATTGTCAAAACGAAATTGGCTGAGAAAGGATGAGGTCACGTGTTGTTTGTGAGGTGGGTGGAGTTGTACCGTTGGGGGGGGGGGTATCCTCCACAGAGAGCTGGGATACAAGACATGAGCACGATGCTCTAACACTGTCATGCGTGCTCATTATATATTGGTCACAACGAAAATAATTGTAACTAGATTCAGATCAGTATATATATATATAATATATATATATATATATATATATATATATATATATGTGTGTGTGTGTGTGTGTGTGTGCGCGCTGCGTGTGTGCGTGTATGCATGTGTGTGTGAGCGCGCGCGCGTGCGCGTGTGTGTTATAGCAGTGTGGAAAGAATACCGGTAAAATCGCAATTACATCATCTGGATGATTAATCAAGGTCTAAACATGAATTGAATCACGTTGCACCTAAGCCAACACCGATACATAGATATTTCTGCTCACCAACTGATTCCATTTTGAGTCAATATGAGTGTTGACAAAAGTACCGGTACCACTCACTCAGTATTCCTTGTGACACGTGACTTATTCATCCCAACAGAGACCTGATGTCAACACAACTATGGTGGGATATATTATAAACAATCAGCAGTCTGTTTAATAATATATGTTCTTAGAAAAGATATGGAATATAGGATACGTGTGTGTGTTTGTGGATGAGTGGCATAGATGTAAGTGAAAAGGCACTAGCAAGATCTGGATGATTCATTAGGCACTATTAAATACGGAAACGTGTAATATCTCATCTATTTTTGAGTCTCTCTCTCGTTGGCGTGTGTGTGTGTGTGTGTGTGTGTGTGTGTGTGTGTGTGTGTGTGTGTGTGTGTGTGTGTGTGTGTGTGTGTGTGTGTGTGTGTGTGTGTGTGTGTGTGTGTGTGATATACTATACATAAACCTAGACATCGATAAACTTACATATGATTCTCTATCTGTTTTTTTTTTCTTTCTATCTATCTCTTTGATTGTTTATATACAGGTAGTCTCCGGACACGTGCCGGTATGTGCGTATATGTTCTTTTGCATGTTTCACACACACACACACACACACACACACACACACACACACACACACACACACACACACACACACACACACACACACACACATTATCTACCATCTATCAGTTAAATGCTATGTCACGTACCAACTACCATAGTGCTGTAACTCTCTGAAGACCAACCACAACACACGTCCCTTTACTATGAGTTACGATCCCACACAAGTCCGATGTGTCTTAGGGAGAAGCAGATTTAGAGCAGGTGTGATGTTCCGGGTTACCAGAATTACCCCCCCACACACACACACACACACACACACACACCCCAATCCATACCCCCAAGGGACGGGCGAAGCCGATATTTTGCCGAGTTCGGCGTGTCTTGTCATAAAATGTGAACAGATGGAACTGGGAAAAATGCCAATAACAAAAATTAAGTACTCCCGGTGCATTAGGGGCCGAGTGAGAAGGGAACGATATTGCGAATCGAGCGAACTGGCCTAGTTTGAATCACCTTGGTAATATAAACAAATGGATTGTGTCACTTTTAGACAGTGTATGTTTGTCTATATATATATATATATATATATATATATATATATATATATATATATATATATATATATATATGTTTGTGTGTTTGTATATATATATATATATATATATATATATATATATATATATATATATATATATATATGTGTGTGTGTCTGTGTGTGTGTATGTATGTGTGATGTGTGTGTGTGTGTGTGTGTGTGTGTGCTTGTGCGTGCATATATTGAATATTAAAGCGAATACATTTGTGAATTTACACCTAGTAGTTTCATCAGGGACCTTTACACTACTCCATCCCTAAATTTTTTCGCGTAAGTGAAAAAAGGTCTCCTCGTCATCCAAAGTCAAACACTTCTCTGAATTGAGACCGTTGCTGCCAATGTACTTGTGTTCATCCTCTTACCAACCTCCCCCTCCCCGCCCCCCGCTTATTTGTTGAGGCTCCCTCATTTTTATGACTCGCCAGCTGACCAGCCTCTCACAGCCAATGGGCCCATTAATACCAAACAGACAGGACACATAAAGGACAACATCGCGCTCATAAGCTGTCAGTAAATCAACAAGTTGACAACTATGACTTAATACTACCCGAAAAACCTCTAAACCGGAGCCTACAATTGTCAACATCCGTACAAACACGGTCCCTAGCACACGAGCCATTATATATGACTGAGCCAATTTATCCATAAAACCAGTCAGGATCTTGGTGGTCTCGAAACTCGCACGCGACCCACACACACCGAAACACGCCTAAATCCGCCTTTGTGGTATCCCCGAACCCAGCCTCTATCTAGGAGACAAAACTATTCATCATGGTAATATATAAGTCTATAAATATGATGTTTTTATTGACGAATATTAGCTGATTGCTGAAATATGGCGTCGTCCGCGGGTCGTTTTATTAAGCGTCATCGCGTCATAGAAATATGTTACCATCAATGACACTGTTGGTCGGCAAAGTGACCTCGAGAGATTCGTGGAGTGCGCATGGAATTATACGCTAACCGTAAGTTTCGCATTGAAATCACCCCCTAGTAGAAGTGAGGTTTATGATCAAGATCACAATTTGGGCACAAAGAGGCGAGCGTGTGTAGTTCACCGATAATAGCGTCCGGTGAAGAATACGAAGCGTTTTTTTTTTTGGTCAATCAAGAATTTAATCGTCGTGACCTATGTTTCCTCATGAAATATGACTTATTTCGGGTTGAAATCTACATCTCATCTGTCCCTATCCAGGCGCATAAGAAATGGTGGTATTTTGATGTTAATGTTATATAGGTCGTGCGCAAAATAACATTAGTACTATTTTGTACATACTCAAAGATGATGATTGATGTCTTACGGCCACTTTTGTGCACATGGTAGGTTAAATGGGCTGAGCGAAGTAATGAAGCGAAGTCTAAGATGAAACACCCTTTGGATATGACCATGCCGAGATTCGAACTCAGGCATTACCGATTAGACTAGGTAGGCGCCCACATTCTCAAATAACACTCATATATGAGTAAGGGACATATATCCTACGAACTGTTCCATGCACCATCTCAATATCAAATAACTTTAACACCCAAAAAAGAGACCCGCATTCTTTTCAAAATGGCCATGGAAAGGCTAAACGAGTTTGACCAAATTTGGTCACAGTCGCCACTGGGATTCGAACTCGGAACCTTCAGATAAGTGTTAAATGGTGAACATAAATCCGGAACATGTTGCCACTTTGACTGCAGCACAGTCTCGTTATTAGTGTAACTTTAGCCTCCAGATGATGCTAATTCGTTGAGACAAAGGAACAGATATGTCTGATGCTAAGGAAGATGTCAGGTAGATGACATCAACTCCTGCCGCAGCAGCCTTCAGCAGTTTGGCTTAATATGGTCAGAGGATAAGTAGGAGATTAGGGCAAAACGGTGTGTTACTGATATTTGGGGGGGGGGGGGTGGAACAGTGTAGTATTGGTCTCCATCTCACTCACTCTCAAGCTATCTATCTATCTATCTATCTATCTATCTATCTATCTATCTATCTATCTATATATCTAGATATACCTTTTTAAT